>APFE031405559.1:74036-90307 GCA_000404065.3 Pinus taeda | reverse complement strand
CACTACAGGAAAAGTCAAACAGGCTTCTACAGGAAGCCCGAAGACAGCTTCTACAGGAAGCCATGCTAAGTCAAAATCCAAGGAGAAGAGGGCGGATGTTCTAGCTAGGGAGGCAGCGGCTGTATTAGCTGGCCTTAGTACGCCACCTTTGCAAAAAGGAAAGAGGAAGAGAGACCCTCCTCTCTACTTCAAATGCCGGAGAAGTGTGAGGATAAAAACCGGGAAACCACAGGCACCATCCAGCAGCTCGATTGTCATCAAAGACACCCCTACTTCTCCCAAAGAACAATCCCTTGCTTCTCCCGAAGTACGATCACCCGTTTCTCCCGAAGTAAAATCACCCGTTTCTCCCAAAGAACGATCACCTGCTTCTTCCAATGAGAAATCACCCTCAAAAGTCACAGTTACCTACGAAAAGGGGAGTCCGAGGAAGAATACGTGGCAAGAAAGGATAGACCTGTTGGACGAGAAAACACGGCTACAGCAAGCCGAGAAGGTCCTACAGGATACTTTGACTTGGCTACAGGAAACAGAAGAAAGAGAAAGGGAGGGGCCCTCGTCACCAAAGAGGGATGAGCTAGAACCTCCCGGAGAGGAAGAAAAAGAGCATATCCCTGAGCCTACCCCTTCACCCAGTTTGAATTCCTACTACAATTTCTTGGAGGCAGGAAAGATCATCCCGCAAAAATTTACTGTACCTTTATTTATTGCATTAGAAGAAGAAAAGGTCCGCTCTCACACATGGATGCAGATCGCCAAGTCTAAGGGCGTAGCCGACATAAGACCTCTGCAAGACCAGCTCAAGGAGGTCAGGAGCGAATTTGCAATGGCTAAGCATGTGGCTAATTGCCAACAAACGTTCCTATAGGAAGAAAATCAGAGGTTGAGTTTGCAGCTGAAAGAGCTAAAGGCAAGAGCATCGACATCCTCCAAGGTTGTCATGCAAGAATAGCCGAGCACAAAGGAGGTGCCCTCCAGCCTTGAAGAGACCATAGCGCATCTACAGGAAGTACAGAAGCAAGCTAAGATTGCAATGCAAGCACTCAAGGAGCAGTTGCAGCAAAAGGAAACACAGTTGGCCTGCATGGCCAGCTGGGCCATAGAAGCAATTCAATACAGATCACCTGCAAGATCCTATGGGTTGTTTTTAAAGGATCAATGGATACAGTTCCAAATAAACACCTTGGCACAGAGATGTATGTCAATTCAAAGCCCGCACCAATTTTCTGAGTTATGCAGTACTAGTTCAGCAGAAGACAAAGCCAAATTGGCAGAGTTTTACCTTCACAACTTGGCTCTACCCAATGAAGTCTCATGGGACCCAACATTGCCTTGGGCGACATGCAATTGATGGCATTGGCCTCATGGTTAAACCATGAAGACCAGAGGTCAAACGAAGCAAAATCAGTCATGAGCCGAGAAGTGAAGGAGCCTCTGCTAATCAGACCAGAACTAGAAGACCTGGTGACACTCATCTCCACACATGAACAATTGGCTACAGACCCCACAGCTTCTTTAAGGTGGACGGACAAACAGGCTCAAGCTATTGCCCACTTTGAGGACATGGAAAGGCTGTTGGGGGAAAATGCTGCTCATTCTTGTCAACGTAGATGGAATACCCTGGGCCACAGCTTACAAATCCAAGAATACCATACACCCATCTGAATGAGGGAAGCTTTGGCAAGGGTTGCCCTTTACAAGAAATCCGTTCAGAGCCTCCAAGCCAACTGGATTGGCCTCAAACTCAGCCCACCACTACTACTGGTTTTGATTGAAGGGAATTCAAAAGAAAATGATGGTCAAAAATGGGCAGAGTTAGATAGAACAGTCGGATTTCACACCCGCAGAGAGGATACTACCACTGAGCCTTGGGATGCCAGCGAAGTAGTGAGAGCCATGAAAGATGAAGACTTGGATTGAGTTGCTCAAGGATGAGCAAATGGTTCAGCTGGGGGGTGATGATGAGCCCCAATTTTGGTACAATTTGGGCTCATTTTGGCCTATTTTACTTTCTCAAACCATTCATATTTATTTTCTTATGCATGCATTTCTTAGTTTATTCATGTTGTTTGTAGGAAGAAGGTTAGGCACTTTATCTACGTGACTAATGCATTATGGTCCCAGGTTTTGGCTTTAAAAAGGGAGCAAGAGACAATGAAAGAGGAGATAAGGAGACAATGAGGTGGCTCTGCTGATTTTTTGGAGTGATGTCCACGGTCTTGGGGAATTCCTCGTGATTCCCACCAAGAACTCCGAGCTCCAATCAATCTCCCCTCCGAGCTTCAGAAGCAGCCAGCTGTCCTACAGGAACAGCAGTCATAAACTGTTCTACCAAGAAAAGTAGTTAAGACTGACTTACAAATCGGCAGTTAAACTCCAGTTGGACAGCCGAGCTCCTAGAATCAAGGCCACTTGGCGGATCATCATTTTTGTATAAATATGGAGGCCTTAGCCTTAGATAGGTTGTTGAATCTCTCGCATTATCATTGTAATTTTGAAGCACAGTTCAGTTTCGTTCCTTTCTGTAAGCCAATTTGGCATGACTTCGAATTATGAATAAAGAAGACAGTTTGTGATATATTCCTGAGTTTTATTAGGAGACTATAGCTCTCAGGTTAGGGCCCAACCTGAGAGCCATAGATCCCCTCTGCTGTAGTGTTGTTTCCATTTCATTTCCAGCATTTGAAGTTTTCCTCTGTTCATGCAATTCGAATTTCAGTAGTTTGGTGATTTGATCTTCGTATGAGTAGGATAGATTTTTGCTTATGATGCAGTTGTTTCCACTTGCTTAGCATAGCAGAGGATTAATACCATCAATTGGAGCTCCAGCAAAACGGTTGTTAAGGCTCACTGCCATCTCTTCTGAAGATTGGGTTGCAGTCCATAGCTGACCACCAAAAACATGCATTACTTTATTTGATACAGTTATGGTTTGGATTTAGATGCTTCCTTGTCATTTACACTTATCACACATCTTTTCATCACAACCCCATATGTATTTACCTTCGCGTTTTGGATTACTGTTCAATAAAATCATGGCACACTTAATGTAGGTTGATGCATTTTCGGTTTGATAACAGTTTTGATCATTTGTTTCATTTACACCCTTCTCCCTCTCGTTTCATTACCATCCTTTCCATTTTGATCCTGCATGCAACCACGTCTCCTTGACCTTCACTGCGTTCTGTCCTCTCTTAAAAGTCGTCCATTCCTCACGCAGCTTCATCCCTTGACCTTTCATTGACATCACTTCAACATATTCCCTACACCCGTTTCCCATCTCATCCTTCCACTTCTGTGCCATCACCAGCTTGATCCCTACCTCACACATCTCTTCCTATCCTTCCATCACTCCTCCATCACTTCAATCCTTCACGGTCGATCATCCTGTAGCAGTTTAGAGATCCTGTAGAAACCTCTGAGTATCCTGTAGGATCCCCTGCAGACATCCTGTAGGAGGTCATTCACTCGGTTGCTGAGCTTCTGAACGTGGAAAACCTCTGTGGATGGATGCTAAGGGTCCATAGGGACCTCACCTAGCCTTCCCAACTTGTCCCACGCTTTCCTTCCTTCTCCATCCCATCTGCACAACCAAACCCTAATAAGCACAAAATCGCAATCATTCCACCCACTTAATGGAAAAGTACAAAAACATGTCTTTTATGATGCAAGTAGTTTAGATCCATGCATTTTCACTTATTAAAGGTAGTAGCAACATTGGTAGAAGTTTCATCCACATTCATTGCATTATAGAAGTTAGACTAGTTAAATTAGGGTTTCCTAGGTTTCCATGCTTTGATTTGCTTTCAGTTCATTTTTGTCAAGTAGCTTAGTCTCCTTTGAGCTAGCTTTCGTCCATCATTGATAAAGCTTATTCTATGAGCCTATAGAAGTTGTCTTGAGCCCTAGCGGACTTGTGCCAGCTGACCAAGTGACAGCTGCGACAAGAGCTAGTACTTGTGCATATAGCACCGTTGCTTCCAAGTTTGTACGAACAACCGGGTTGATAAAATGAGAGACAGGAAGCCTCAGGAGTTGTAGCATTATTGCTACAATACTGGAGCTCACCAAAGAGATGGAAGAGGGTGCCATATGTTGATGCGTGGAAACAGGGGTGGCTGCCAGCCTAACAAATAGATTCCAACCTTCAAATTCCCTTCCAAATTCGAATTTGGCTCGCCCAAAGGTTCTACAGCATGTTTCCTGTAGAAATACAGAACTTCCTGTAGAAGGCCCAGAATCTCCTATAGAAGGTGGAATCTCATCTTGAATGTGATCAAATCCTAGGAAAGGCAAGTGGTCATGGAGGGAGTGTTTGTAGGGATGTCCTATAGCCTGGTATGGACCGCTATCCTTGTTTTGCATGACCCTCCTTACTTGCAATGTATTCCCTGCAACCTGCAATTATTTCATAGAGATTAGGCCTGTTTTGTCTTTTTTTTTGTGAGAGACAGCTGGGGCGGCTCCATGAGGTTTTCACCCTCACTGTCTGCCCTGGGCGCCTTGAAGAGGTTTTCACCCAAGGATCTTTTAATTCCATTTTTTCTCTCTCTTTTTTTTTTTTTTTTGAGAGAGACAGCGGGGGCGCCTCCATGAGGCTTTCACCCTCACTGTCTGCCCTGGGCGCCTTGAAGAGGTTTTCACCCAAGGATATTTTTATTCCATTTATTTTTTATGATCAAGATGTGGGTGGAATAGAGACAGGGCCCTTCTCCATTACCAGCACTGATTTGTCCAAATTTTCAATGAACTCCTGCCTCGAGAGGGGTTTCCTATAGATTTTCAATCGATGCCCATTGACAAGCATGGGGATGGCTTCTTCATCAATGGTCCTGATAAGGACTGAACCATTGTCATTGCATCTTTCCACTGTATATGTTACTAACCATCTTTTCCTCAACTTCCCTTTGAAATCCTTATATCTTGAGTCATACAGCAGCGCCCAATCTCCTGGCTGGAATTGCTTTTCATTAAGGTGTCGGTCATGCCATATCTTGCTCTGGAGTTGAACTATTTCTAAGTGGAGGAGGGCCTGCATTCTCTGTTCATATAATCCATTCAGCTACAATAATATTACACGTTGAGCATGGCTGAGATCTAAGTCCAGCTAAGCGGCCACCCTCAATATGTTGTACTCGAACTCTATGGACAACAAAGCTTTCTTACCGTAGACTAGCTCATAAGGTGTGAAACCTATTGTAGTTTTCCAAGTGGTGTTGTAGGCCCAGGTGGCCTCAACCAGGCGATCTGCCCAATCCTTTCTACTGTTGCTCACCACCTTAGTCAAAATCTCTTCCAACACTCTATTAGTGACTTCCACCTGCCCATTTGCTTGTGGGTGATACAGGGTGGAAGTTATGTGCTTGATCTTATGATGAGTGAGAAGTTCTTCAATCAGGTTAGAGGTGAACTGGCTTCCTTGATCGGTGACTAACTCTCTTGGGTAGGCAAACTTGTAGAAGATATTATCCCTTAAAAGCTCAACCACTTTTTCTTTTGTCACTGCCTTGATTGCCTTTGTTTCTACCCACTTTGTCAGGTAGTCGGTGCACACAATGATGTAAGACATTTGCTTTGAAGGAGGGTTGATAGGACCCACAAAATCCATGCCCCATGGCTCGAAGATCACTTGAGGTTGGAGGGGAATTTCAACCCTTGGAGTCGGTTTCCCCATCCTCTGACAACGGTCACATTGGCTGATGTATCTTCTGACATCCTGATGAAGAGTAGGCCAATAGTAGCCTGCCTGTAGAATTTTGAAGGCAGTCCTTTTTGCTGTAAAGTGGCCTCCATAGGGCCCATCGTGACAGGTTAGGAGGATGTCAAAGACTTCCTCCTCCCTAACACAACGCCGCAAGATCTGATCTGGGCCAAGTTTAAACAGATTGCCCCCGATCCAAGTGAATGGGGCACTCTTCCTCACAATTCTGCTCTTCTCCTTTGAGGATAGGTGCGGAGGGAACTGTGCTGAGACCAAGTAATTTTCTATATCAGCAAACCATGGAGAGAGTACTGAGATAGAAAAAATGTGTTCATCTTTCTTCTGGTCATCCACTGTCCCTTCTTCACCCGCAGGAAAATCCAATCTAGACAGTCAACAACAACATTTTCCTTACTTGTCTTGTCAACAATGGTCAAATCAAATTGTTGCAACCAAAGTAACCATCTAATGATAGGAGCATTGACATCAGGATTATTCATTAAATATCTAATCGCAGCATGATCAATGTGTACAAATGTTTGATAACCAGTGATGTAGTGTCTAAACTTGTTTAGGGAATGGACTACAACTAGGAATTCTTTTTCGGTTACAATATAGTTCATCTCTGCCTTGGACAGGTTTTGTTGACAAATTATATGGCATATGGTAGTTTCTCCTCAACTTGTACTAAGGCTGCCCCTATGGCTTTGTTCGAGGCATCGGTGTGGATGTGGAAAGGTAGGGCCCAGTTTGGACCTCTCAAAATTGGGGCAGATACCAGCTTATCTTTCAACTCATCCAGAGCCCCTTGACAATCGTCAGTCCATTTAAACTCAACATCTTTCCCTAAGAGGCTAAACAATGGCGAGGCTAGCTTACTGAAATCTTTAATGAATCTTCTATAATATCCTGCTAAGCCTAGAAAACTCCGAACATCTCTTACCTTTTGAGGAGGTGGAACCTTTTGGATGATAGCAATCTTGTTAGGATCTACCTGTAACCCTTGCTGAGAAATTGTATGACCTAGCACGATCCCTTCAGTCATCAGGAATTCACATTTTTTGGGAATGGGGGACAGGTTCATCTCAATACACTTGGTTAAAACTTTTCCCAGGTTAGTAAATGCTTCTTGGAAGTTGGACCCATAAGGAATAAAGTCATCCATATAGATCTCCCCTGAATCGTGAACCACTTTAGCAAATATGCTCAATACTGCTCTCTGGAAAGTGGCAGGAGCATTGCATAGCCCAAAGGGAAGGACCCGGTAAGCAAAGGTACCCCGTGGACAAGTGAAGGTGGTCTTATCTTGGTCTTCCGGGTTGATTTGGATCTGATTATACCTGCTGAACCCATCTAGGAAAGAGAAGAACTTCTTCCCTGCCAATCCATCCAACACTTGATCTATGAAAGGCAAAGGGAAATGGTCCTTCTTGGTGGCCTTGTTAAGTTCTCGGTAATCTACACAGATTCTCCACTTCCCGTTTTTCTTAGGCACAAGCACTAGAGGTGAGACCCACTCGCTGTCAGAGATGGGGTAGATGAATCCTGCATCCAACAACTTTTGCAATTCTTCTTTGAAAATGTCTTTAAGGGCTGGATTCATTCTCCTCTGAGGCTGCCAGATTGGTTTATAATCCTCTTTAATGTAAATATGATGGGTACAGACCGAAGGGTGGACTCCTTTCATCTCCTGATAGCTCCAAGAAAAAGCATCCAAATGATGGTTCAATAAGCTACACAGCTCCTTCTCCTGGGAGGGAGATAGGGATGAGTTGATCTTTAAGGTTCTTTCGGGGCCAAATTCCACATTCTTAACTCTGGGAGAGGTCGGATCAACCACACAGAGGTCCACTAAAGCGATGGCTTGGGTACCTTCCACTAACTCCTCTAACGACAGTGCACTGGGAGGTGGATTTTGAATCAAATTCTCAATCAAATCACCCTCTGTTTGAGGACCTCCCCTCGTGGCTTCTACTGTGCACAATGGTGCAGAGTAGACTTCATCCTCATCTTCCCCCTCCAACCAGAGTGGTAAGTCATGATCTAACAGGGGCTGGGCAGGAGGATATAGGACTAGCTGTTTGGACATAGGCCCATTCTTGATGGTCATGCTCCCAACTCGACAACTGATGTAAGCATCCGTAGTAGCTAACCAAGGCCTTCCCAAAATGAGGGGGTATCCAGTGAGTTTCGCCTTTGGCTGAAGGACCAAGAAGTCCGTAGGGTACTCCCAAGGGTCAACAAATACTAGGACATCCTCCACAATTCCTTTGGGAGTCATGGTGGAGCGTTCTGCTAACTGCAGTACTGTCGAGGCTTAGTGTCCCTGGTCATCACATTAATGGCATCCCCTAGATCAATTAGGGTGTAGGGAATTATGGTGCCATTGATGTGGACATCAACTACAGGACTCCCAGAGTCCAAATATTTTGGACAGATCACTTGCCCCAACATTAGATCAGACAGTTGTCCTATGACATTGATAGTTGAGGCATCTCTCTTGCGCCTACCTGGGTGCATGAAATACTTCTCCTTGATCAATTTGTTGTAGATTGTTACATCTTTTATGGCCTAGAGAAGTGGTATTTTCACACACAACTGCTTAAGTTCTCCCAGAAGTTCAGTCTCCTCTGGGTTTGGTTGCGTGGTTACTGTTAGTCACTTAGGAAAGGGTGCAATGGCTTTGGGTTCGATTTCCTGTTTCTCTTCCTCATCCTTCGGGGGAGGAGGTTTGCGTTCTGGAACGACCTTCCCAGATCGTAGGTTGATCTCCTAGATCTCCACAACATAGGTAGGGCATGTTGTCTCCCCAGTGTATACCTACTGGGCCTATATGTTGTTCTGGTTCGGGTTTGGTTGAGCAGGCATCTGGGTTGTCTTGGAGGAGCAGGAGGTAATGGTTGAGGTTGAGTAGGTGGTGGAGGCAGAATGGCTGGAGGAGAGTTGTATTGGGGCCTCCACCCCGGCTGAGGTGCATTCCACTAAGGTTGTGGCTAGACATGAGAGTGAAATGAATGAGCAGTAGTTGGAGTATGGTATTGAGATGGATAAGACCACGGAGAAGGTGCAGACCAAGAAGGATGAGCAGGGGGACCCCAAGAAGGTATATGAGCGGATTGGTTGGGGCTATAATAAGTTAGGGATGTCCCTTACATCCCCTGCTGGTAAGGTCTGGGCCCATGTAGCCTCCTTTGGTTGAGGAAGTAGAGAGGTTCAGTGGCTGCCTCAGCCCCTTGGTACATGGCTTTAAATTTGGGTAAGGTTGGGCATTGGTTTGTGGGGTGGTCTTCCTCACAAAGGAAACATACATCTACTGAGTGAAATGGGCATGTGTTCTTAGGGTTCTTCCTCATACATCTGGGATAGAAAATGGCCAAAGCCATCTCAGCTTGCTCTTTCTTCTGTTGGATTGGGAAAGTATCAAGTTGCATGGAAATGGTCCATCTCATCTCACTTTTGAGGTCTTCCATCTGATTAGCAAACTCATGCTTAGAGAAGGTGGCACTAGCTAAAATTGGATTCCCCCTACCTCTTTTCCAGGCTGCCCTAGAATGGTTTCTAAACACAGTGTTTATGTCCTCGTAAGGTAGTTGGTAAATGTCTCCTCCGGCTAGCAGATGGAGGGCATCTAGAAGGTATTCAGGGACTCCTCGAAGAAGAACCAGCTTCAGAGATTCAGGGTCAAGTGTGCACCTGGCCCATTTATAACTAAGTTGGAACCTTTCCTTATAGCCTTCTAAAGACTCATCACTTCCCATGGTCATCCCAAAGGTCTCCCCCTTCGTTTCCTTTGACCTACAGTAGTCCTGGTATTTTTTGTTAAAGGCTTGCTGCATTTGAGCCCAAGTTGTGATATTGTTTCCAGGCAACCCCATGAACTAGCGTAGTGCTACATCCTTGAGGGTAGAAGGAAAGAGTTTCAACTTTTTCTCATCTTCTACATAGTCATAAGTTTGACAAAGGACAACAAACTCAAACAAGAAGGTATCAGGGTCTTCAGTGGTCACACCATGGAAGTGAGGTAAGGCTGAGGGACTTATGTTTTTCATTTTCATGTCCCCATTGGTCTCTCAGATGGGAAAGGCACCTTCTATTCTCTCCTCATCTCCTATACCGTTTCTGTCTTTAGCCATGGTCTCAAGAGGGATGTTCTCTTTCTCTTCTTCTATTATAGGATCTTCGTATATCTCTGGAGGTTCACCTATAGGTTCTTCTGGATCACTCCCACCAAAGAAGAGAGAAGGGTGACTCAGTGGTGTGGTGGGGGTGTTAGTAAGAATTTTCCGGTATTGTCTCTGTTCCTATGAGGCATGAAATGAAATATTTTTGGTTGCTTTTGTTTTTTCTCTCCTTGTACCTGCAAAACTGAAATAGATTGAACTGCAACTCACTAAAATATATTTTGTTGAAATGAAAATCCGGAATTGAAATGAAAGCGGGAAAGGATTGATCTATTTTACTGAAATGAAATGCTAATCTACGCTTGCAGAATTGAAATTGCGGAATTGGAATGCTAATCTACGAAAGCAGGAAATGTCTACTCTACGTTTGCATAAAGGAACTTGCAGAATGGAAATGAAACAATCTACGCTATGCTTGCTAAAATAAACTACTAAGCAAAAGGTTGTAGTAGAAAATAGAAGAAAAGTAGCAATCACAAATACTCTAACGCTTCCCCGACAACAGCGCCAAAAATATGGTGGGCTCCAGTATTGCAGTAATAATGCTGCAACTCCTGGGACTCCCTTCTTTACTTTTATCAACCCGGTAGTTCATAACAGACTTGGAAGCGACGGTGTTGTACACACAAGTACTAGCTCTTGCCGCGGCTGTCACTTGGTTAGCTGACACAAATCTGCTAGGAGCTTGAGCCAACTTCTATGAGATTTGAGAAGAAGCTTTTTAACTGATGGATGAAAGCTAACTCAAAGGAAGCTAATCTACTTACGGAAAGAAACTGAAAAAGCTGAAAGGAAATGCAAACCCTAGGAAACCCTAATTTTACCAGCTAGCCCTAATGATGCAAGAAAGATGATGAAAGCTACTAGAAGAGATGCGATTGACTTCTAGGAAGGTAAAATGCATGTTTCTAAGCTACTTCTACAGTAAAATCTGGAAAAAACATCTTTTTGTATTTTTGAGTAAATTGTCAGAGTTATCATGCACGTGCTTTAACTGTTTTTGACTATGCAGAGGCGAGGTGAGGAATGGAACTGGCAAGGTGCTTGTAGGAGTTTGGGAAGGTGAGAAGAGGGCCTAAGGGGTCCCTATCACCCTTCCATAGAGTTTCACAGAGTTTGGCTATCGAGAAACCGTTTTTGTGAGCTTCTACAGGAAGTTTGCAGGGGTTCTACAGGATGTTCTGTAATTTCTACAGGATGTTCAGAAAGGGAATAGTGGAGGGTTGATGGATGAAGAAAGGTGAAGAAGTGGGTATGGAGGTGAGACAAGGGTGTGAGGAGGTCCAGGACCTAGTGGATGGAGCTAAGGAGTTGTGAGGATGGTTGGATTTGTTCAAGGAGGGGTAGAGCAATGTTGCACAAAAATATGGGAATTAGGGCAAAGCAAGAGAATGTGGAAAATGCAAGGCAAGAATATAAGTTAGAGGGTGGAGCAGGCGGGATTGATGGAGTATGGGCAGATAGAGAAGTATTATAGGTGCTCTGCAAGTTATTTCTCAAAATGAACAAACAAAGACTAGGAAACTCAAGGACCTAGTTACTTTAACCTAATCTAACCTAGATAATAGCAAAGAAAATGAACAAAAGTTTATTTGCAACAAAGTCATGTGAAATAGCTATGCAAACTAAGTAATCATGAACCTGAGCATGTAACCACAACTGGTATCAACTTCCGAAAATGAGAATCTAACACTAATAATTGCATGATGAAGCAAAGACAATGTTCTTGGTGGCGGCAAGGACACCTTGGTCCCAGCTCATGGTTCCACTGAGGGAGAGGTGAGATCAAAGGTGCTTGATAGCATTTTTTCTGAAGATATTCTCTGTTATTAACTTATCAATTCAATCTGAACATGAAAAGCCATTTTAATCATCAACAATGACCTAGGTAACCAAGAAAGATCCTAATCTACTTAAAAGGAATTATTTTGCAAAAACACTAAAAACAAATAACAGTACACAAAGGAAGCCTTGGCGCTTGGGTTGGGCCCAACCCCAAGAGCTATAGGCTCCTAAGAGAAATCTTAGAACTGGTTCCAAATGAAACCGCTTTCCATTACTCAAAAATAACAATGTCACAAAGAAAGTTGTACAACAACAGCTACAAAATAAGCTGAAAAATAACAGCACTATAGTGCAGAATGCAGCTGTTCAAAAAGTAACCTGTGAAGCCTGGAAACCTTCTTATTTGTGCACTATGAGGGTCTCCAATAGCCCTCCTTAACTCAAGGGGCCTCGGCTGCTCAAACTGCCAGTGATCAGTCAGTTTACACAAAACTGCTCAGCTGCCCTTGGGAATCCTTTTCGGTGGCCTGCTGAACTCCGAGCTGAGGGTGGAGATTTCGAGGAAGGGCCATTTAATGCAAGAGACACCCTTCCTACGAATCCTCACCCTTGTTTCTTCATGCTTGGCTGTCACCTGGCTCATAATTGCTTGGCCTTGGTCCAAACTTTGTCCAAAAATCTGCAATAACCACGTGTTAGCCTTCTTGGTCAAGTGACTATTCTCATTCGTTCAACTAACATAAATATACTAAAAAAACATGCATAAACTATGAAAAATGGTGGATTGACGAAGCAAAGTTAGGAAAAATGAGCCCAATAAGTTACCCAATTCCGGGGCTCATCAAAGGGCAGTCCGAGAGAAAAATGATGGCACAATCCTATGTCTGGATGAAAAACAATTTACCTCACCACACCATAGCTATTCCTTTCATCACCATGTCACCCCTACATCCATAAAAGAAATCAGTTCAAAAAATATATAAATTACAAAAGAAAAAGGGGAAGAGAAGAAAAATAGAAGAGAGAGAAAAGAAGGAAAGAGGAAACATCCCTCACCCACTCTCCATACCACCCTTAAGGGAGAGGTAGCTATAGGACGTCTTGTAAACATCCTGTAGGAAATTTTGTAACAACGTATTCCACAAAGGAAACCACAAATATTGCAGCCATCTTCAAAACAGGGAATACAAGGAGGAATAAGCAAATCTAGAGCTCAACAGCAACAAGAATATCACCAGCAACAAGCTCCAACACCTGCACATAAAAAGGGAAAAAGAATCGAAGGAGGCAATACACAGTGAAATATGCAGATTGAAAAGCACAACAAAGAGGTGCCACTCTCTAGCATGCATCAACGAAGCACATTACCCACAGGTATGTCATCTTACTCATGCTCTCTCATAAGTATAATACGATCAAAACTATAGGAATAATGTGACAGTTGATTTTATAAGTAAGGCTGGCCAATTAACTTGGCCACCTTCGGCCAGTCCACGGGAAGAAAAGAGTTAGACAACTCCACAAATGGAAAAAGTCAAGTAAAAACAAAAAGGGAATAAATCCAAAAACTGGGTAAGTTACTGATCCGAATCGGATCCACAAAAGGCTGTCAAGAACCTTGACTGTATCGAGTTGAAAAAATCTCTAATAAAATCCAAAATAGCATAAAAAACTCCTTGAACTAGTGGCCATGGCAGCCAGTGCGGAACGACGAGGACCTCGGCCGAAGCGCACTAACTGAGGCCCATGGAGACTGTGCAGGAGGCCAAAACAGCCCCTGGGAGCCCCGGATCAGGAAAAGGAGGTGATTTTTGGTGCGTGATTATCGCTAATCGCGCACCGCTAGGAAAAAAGGGCTAAAATGGGAAAGCCTTAAGCACACAGTCACATTGGGAGCCAGAGGACCGCGGGAGGGAAAAAAGGAAAAAGCGCTACCCTACGACGGTGGGACCCACGGCCTGGAAACCGGCGGTTTGATCGGGGCGCCCTTGAATGGTAAGAGGTTTTGGGAAAAGTGGAGCGATCACAATCAGCGATTGAAGCGTGGCAGTGGAGGTGAGAGAAAAACCACCGTGATCGCACGTTATCGGTCGAGCAAGTCAACTGCGCTCGACGTGCGAATGACGTTGGATCTGGAGGAGCCTATATCAGACGGCTAAGATTGCGCTCGATGAACAGAAGCGGAATCGACAGTGATTAAGCCGCATTCTAAAGGGATATGGAATCTGTTTGACCACCACGGTGGAAAAAAAACGTATACACGGAATAACTGAAGAAATGAACCGATGAAGCAGGCTGGCTTTGTTCCAATGAGGACACATGGCACTTCCTGAAGCGTTCATGCTGACACCGAACAGGGAACTCCAAGTGCAGCTGCAGAACATGAGTCAACGCAGGCAGAAGGAGAACCAAACATGCATAGGATCGGATGGTTAAAGCCATGAATAGAGATAGTCGAAGGGGAACGAGAGAGGAGTCCAAGTGAACAAGAAATACAATGAATAGTGAACCCTAAGAGGAGGACTGAACACAGAGAACAGTAAATACGAGCAGAGGAGACAGAGGGCTGAGCTGGCCACAAGCAGCATCAAGCACCATAGATCTTGAAGATTCAAGCCTTCCCATAGATGAATCTGTCTGGATTGAGCATCACAATTCGCTCTTTCCACTGTAGACCAAAGGTCATAGAGTTGGTAGGAAGAACAAGAGTATATGCACTCTGAATGGCTTGGGGAATCTAAGAACCACCCTACCAAGCAACATATGCTTTAGGAGAACTCACATTGAGTCCCTGTATTGTAAATTCTCTGCCAAAGGCACAATAAAACAAGGCCACCACTGAAGTTGGATCGAAGACGTAGCCCTGGAGAATAGGGTCAACTCCTCATTAAAAAATTCTTGTGTCTTTGTGTTGCTTACTGTGTTTCTCTGTTGTCTTTCCATTTAAATGTCTGTGTATTGGCAATCTGATCGATCTGTTGCTTAAATAACACAGAACACACAAACACCGGCACATGAGTCTGTAATATCTTTTGTTTAATAAATCTTCAACTGATGGCACCCATAGGGTGATTATCAGATCAAGTGGTATCAGAGCTCTAAGTTGTGAGGTTAGACAAGCTTGTGTTGGTTTAGCTGTGGATGCTCACTAGATCAAAGCTCAAATTAGGATAAGGAGAGTTGTTGGAAACTAATCCTGAAATTGTCTCGGAAGACAATGTCAGAAGAAGGTTCTATAGGGCTAGACCCTCAATTCATAGAAAGTTTCTTAGCTATAAAGTATATGGTAGAAGAAATGTATAAGGACTTTAGAAAGCACAAGGATGAGGATTCATCAGGCTCTAAACAAGATAAAGAAGAAGATGAATCTCATTCCCATAACAACTCAAAAGGAAAAGGGAAAGAAGAAAATTTTCCTACACCTCCTAATAGCCCTGTGCATAAAAAGAAAGCATGTTTGATTAAACTAGATGTTAAATTTTATTTTTCTATATATGATGGAGAGCTAAATTTTGAAAAGTTGGACAATTGGATTAGACAAATTGATGTGTTTTGTAGAGTACAAAACATAGACTCAGACAAGAGTAAGATTCAGCTAGCAAGCCTACGCCTAGGAGGCACTGCCTTGGTTTGGTGGGAAGGCAGAACCCAAGCTGATATGAAGAAGCATGGTAATACCATCTCTGTCTGGAGTGAATTTGTTGCTGCCATCAAAAAGCAGTTCTATTCATTGGCCTACATGCAACAAGCCATGATGAGTTGGCAAACTCTTCGACAGTTGAAAGGGAAAAGTGTACAAGGGTATACTCAAGAGTCCAGAAAGAGAGCATTGATGTTGGGTATCTCATTAGACTCACCAGAGACACTTTTGAAGTACATTGGTAGTCTACACAGCTACGTGAGGCATACCATCCTCATGTTTAATCCCACAAGTATAGATGAAGTATCTATACAAGCTACTCATCTAGAAGCTAGAGGAAAGAATGGAAATCCAGAAGTTAGGGGACCATCCCAACCCACTGTAAGCAAGACCAAGGAGAAAAGAAAGTAGAAGTGGAAAGCAAGGAAGGCTAACATTGTACAAAAAGGAAAAGCTTCATGCACTCACTGTAAAAGAGAGGGGAATGATGATGAGCACTATTGGATTCTGCATCCAGAGCTGAGACCTCAGAAGTCCGAGGGCAAGAAGAAGAAGACTACTGTAGCTATTCAGAAAGATTTGGGGTCAGACTCAGGAGATGAAACAATCATTGCAGCCACAAGTATAAAAGGTAAGAATTCTGAAGCATCTACTAGTAATTCTGCTCAATCTGTTATTGATGAAGAGCATGAGAGAAAAAGGCATGAGCTTTTCCATATTCGAGTTGTTTCCAAAAATCAAAAGATTGATACTTTGTTTGATAGTGGCTCACAAGTAAATCTAATTTCTGAAGCAATTGTAAAGAAATTGGGATTAACAACTACACCTCATAAGAAGCCATACCCATTAGGATGGTTGAATGGTAAAGCACAACTACAAGTAACTAGACAGTGCAAACTCAAGTTTTCTTTTGGGTCAGCATTTGTAGATGAGGTTGAGTTAGATGTAATTCCTTTGGATATAT
>APFE031405559.1:53530-73285 GCA_000404065.3 Pinus taeda | reverse complement strand
ACAGTTCTTATTAATGCTTGTAAAGGAAAGGAAAACTGATAAAAACAATGTATTTGAGGGCTGTAATTCTGATCAACAAGCTGATATAGAAAATATTGTTTCAGAGTATGATGTTTTGTTTCCAGAACCTCAAGGTCTGCCACCCAAAAAGGGAATAGTACATGATATTATTTTGCAACAAGATGTTCCTTTACCTAACATTGGGATGTACAGGTTATCTGCTTTAGAGAATGCTGAAATCAAGAAGCAGGTGCAGGAGTTGCTCGAGAAAGGGTTCATCAGGCCTAGCACATCACCATGTGGGTCACCAGTCATTTTGGTGAGAAAGAAAGATGGCTCGTGGAGATGTGCATTGATTACCAAGCACTGAATAAGATAACAATAAAAAATCGTTATCCCCTTCCTCGCATAGATGATCTTTTAGATAAATTGAAGGAATCTGTCTATTTCACCAAGCCGGATTTGCACAGTGGATACCATCAGGTCAGAGTTGCAGAGCAAGATGCAAGGAAGACTGCTTTCAAAACAAAAAGGGATTGTATGAATGGCTGGTTATGCCCTTTGGCTTGACCAATGCCCCTACTACTTTCATGATATTAATGAATGATGTACTCAGACCTTTTCTTCATGATTTTGTTATTGTGTATCTGGATGACATTCTGATTTCTAGTAAAACGTGGGAAGAACATTTAAAGCATGTTAAGCAGACATTAGATGTTTTGAAAAGAGAAAAACTTTATGTTAAACTCTCCAAATGTGAATTTGGCAAAACCTCTCTAAATTGTTTGGGTCATATAGTAGGGGGAGGCGAATTGAAAATAGATCCCTCTAAAGTGGCAGTCATTGTAAACTGGCCTAAACCCAAGTCTGTTACAGAAGTGAGAAGCTTCTTAGGAGCGGCACAATATTGGAGGAAGTTCATTTCAAATTTTCCCTCAATTGTAACTCCCTTACATGCTTTGACAGGATTGAACAAGGTGTTTCAGTGGGGAGGTAAACAACAGAAAGCCTTCGACACCTTGAAAGAAAAGATTAGTACAACACCTGTACTAGCACTGCCAGATCTACAAAGACCATTTGAGATCCAAATTGATGCCAGTGACTATGCCATGGGCAGCAGTGTTGACACAGCACGGTAAACCCATATGTTATCATTCTAAGACTTTTAATTCTGCAGTATTTAACTATCCTACATATGATAAAGAATTGTATGCATTAGTTTAGAGTGTGAAAAAGTGGAAACATTACTGAATGGGCAAAGAAACAGTAATACATACTGATCATCAGCCACTTCAATACCTAAACTCCCAAACTAAATTGCAACAATCAAGACACTATAGATGGATGGGGTTTCTACAACAGTTTCATTTAGTCATCAGATATAAAAAAGGGCATAAACAACAAGGTTGCAAACATGTTATCTAGACCTATTATAAATGCATCTACCATACTTAAGCATAAGTTTGTGCTGCATGAAAGCTACATAGAACAGTATGCTCAAGATATGGATTTTAAAGATGTATATGCAACTTTGAGTCAAGGCAAAAGAGTAGAGGAATTGGACTATCATGTGAAGGACCAACTCTTATATCATTATGGGAAACTCTGCATTCCACAAACTGAGAGAGCAAAGATAATTAGGGAAGCACACACTTCTCTAATATCAGGTCACTTTGGGGTAAGTAAAACAGTTTCACAACTGCAAAGATTCTGCTATTAGCCAAAAATGAGTGAGACAATTTCTAGATATGTAAAGGGGTGTGCTATGTATGCTAAAAGCAAGCCCAACAATAGAAAACTAGGCTTGTAGGACTTTCTCACCCTTGGGAAAGCATTTCCATGGATTTTGTTGGAGGACTGCCTAAATCTAGGAAAGGTCATGATTATCTATATTTTGTTGTGGATAGGTTCAGAAAAATGTGTATCTTGATACCCTGTAGTAAACAGATTACAGCTAAACAAACTGCAAAATTATTCTTTGAACATGTATGGGTTCATTTTGGATTACTCACTTCCATTATATTTGATCGAGACACCTGATTTGTGGGAAAGTTTTGGTCCAGTCTGTGGGAACTAATGGGCACCAAATTAAAGAAAAGCACAACTTTTCATCCACAAACAGATGGACAGACAGAAGTAGTTAACAGGACAGTGATCTAGTTGCTGAGAGGGTATTGCAGCAAACATCCTAAGCTTTCGGATGAGCACTTGTGCTATGTGCAGCATGCTTACAATAGAGCCAAACACTCTTCTATGCAGAGATATCCTTTTGAGACCTGTTTTGGTTTCATACCAAGGTCTCCTTTGGATTTTGTCTTTGGTAAAGATACCATGGTTGATGGACACAGTGATGTGGACAAGGCAGCTAGGTTCTTTGAACAGATCTAGGAGATCCACTAGGCAGTACAGGAATAGCTAGAAAAGAGCCAAGCCAAGTACAAGGCTAGACATGATAAGCATCAGATGGAGCATATTTTTCAAGTTGGAGACCAAGTCTGGCTGCATATCAGCAAGGACAAGATGCAAGGTGAAGGTAAAAAGCTAAATCCTATCAGGTATGGACCCTTCAGGATACTTGAGAAGATTGGTGAAAATGCTTTTCGCCTTAATCTGCTAGTTTACATGCACATCTACTCAGTGATGAACGTAGACTGCTTGAGGTTGTTTGAACCTTCAATGATTGAGGACCTTGAAGAGCAGAGTCAATTAATTTCTGTTGATGACCTGCTACCTGAATATCTTAATGAGTTATAGGAAGACACAGTGCTGAATAAGAAGGTAAGGATGACGTGCAGTGGACAGGTAGAGTACCTCAGGATTGGGATTAAAGGTTCGAAGCCGAGTAGTGCGAAGTAGATTAAGATTGGATAGGTGAGATAGCAGTTTCCTCACTTAATCGATGCTTGAAGAAAAACCAACTTTTGGTGGTCCAAAAGCTTTTCAGTAGGGAGGCTGTGATCCAAATTGGATCCACAAAATACTATTAAGAACCTTGACTGTATCGAGTTGAACCAATCTCTAATAAAATCCAAAACAACATCAAAAACACCTTGAACCAGTGGCCATGGCAGCCGACACGGAATGATAAGGACCTCGGCCAAAGCGCGCTGACCGAGGCCCATGGAGACTGCGAAGGAGGCCAAAACAGCCCCTGGGAGCCTCGAATCGGGAAAAGGAGGCGATTTTTGGTGTGCAATTATCGCTTAGCGCTAATCACGCACCGCTAGGAAAAAAGGGCTAAAATGGGAAAGCCTTAAGCATACGGTCACGTTGGGAGCCAGAGGACCGCAGGCGGGAAAAAACGAAAAAGTGCTACTGCACGACAGTGGGACCCACATCCTGGAAACCGACAGTTTTATCGGGGCGCCCTTGAACGGTAAGAGGTTTTGGGAAAAGTGGAGCGATCACAATCAGCGATCGACGCATGGCAGCGGAGGTGAGAGAAAAACCACCGTGATCGCACATTATCGGTCAAACAAGTCAACTGCACTCGATGTGCAAATGACGTTGGATCTGGAGGAGCCCAGATCAGATGGTTGAGATTGCGCCCGATGAACAGAAGCGAAATCGAGATGGATTAAGCCACATTCTAAAGGGATTTGGAATCCCTTTGACTGCCATGGTGGAAAAAAATGCATACACAACATAACCAAAAAAACAAACTGATAAAGCAGGCTAGCGTTGTTCCAATGCGGACACGTGGCACTTCCCGAAGCATTTATGCTGACGTCGAACAGGGAACTTCAAGTGCAGCTGCAGAAGGCAAGTCGACGCAGGCAGAAGGAGAACTAAATAGGCATAGGATCTGATGGTTAAAGCCATGAAAAGAGACAGTCGAAGGGGAACGAGAGAGGAGTCCAAGCGACCAAGAAAGACAGTGAACAGTGAACCCTGAGATGAGGACTGAACACAAAGAATAGTAAAGCCGAGCAGAGGAGATAAAGGGTCAAGCTGACCATCGGCAACATTGAGCACCAGAGAGCTTGAAGATTCAAGCCTTCCCATAGAGGAATCTGTCTGGATTGAGCATCACAGTTGGCTCTTTTCATTGTAGATCGAAGGTCACAGAGCTAGTAGGAAGAACAAGATTCTGTGTACTCCGAGTGGCTTGGGGAATCTAAGAACCACCCTACCAAGCATCATTTTCTTCAGGAGAACTCACATTGAGTCCCTGTATTGTAAATTCTCTGCCAAAGGCACAATAAAACAAGGCCACCACTGAAGCTGGACTAGAGACGTAGCCCTGGAGAATAGGGTGAACTCCTTATTAAAAAATTATTGTGTCTTTGTGTTGCTTACTGTGTTTCTCTGTTGTCTTTCCATTTAAATGTTTGTGTATTGGCAATTTGATTGATCCATTGCTTAAATAACACAGAACACACACACACCGGCACATGAGTCTGTAATACCTTTTGTTTAATAAATATTCAACTGATGGCACCCATAGGGTGATTATCAGATCAGTTACAGAGGATAAGAGTGGGAGATGATTACGAGGTAAGGTGGAATGATGGACTAATAGTGGGACCAATGGTCCAAAAGGAGGTGCTTGTACTTGGCCAGCCAATACACCACCCCACACGATCACCCATAAATGGAAATAAAACACTGATTCCCATACAAAGAAATCAAAGGAAACTTCAAGGATCCATTGAACGAAGAGGTTGCTCTCGACCTTCCTGAAAAAGAACCTACAGGAAACAATCAACATCTATAGTATGCAGGAAAACTACAGGAAGCCTACAGGATACCGAGGAATTCGCCTACAGAGCTATCAGTGGACACTAATGGAGGTCAAATCAAGGGTTATCCTCACCAGAACATATCAAAGTGAGGTAGGAGCTATACCTTCCATATTTTCCATTTAAAAATAAAAAGGAAATCCTCAATTTAGTTTGGAATTTGTAGTTCATCTCAGGATAGAAGAATTGTATTGCCTCCCACTAAAAGTCAAATTTCAAAACTTCCTCACCTACAAGAATTCTTGGACCGTATCCATATAAGCCTCTACAATTACTAGGGAACGATTATAGGAGGTTTCAACAAGAGACAACCCACAAACACAGTAAGGATCCACCAGCATCCTCCTATGGTGGAGATTTTCACAAGGCATCATTCGATGGGGTTCTTTGAGAGGATGAGAGGATAAGATGATGATGTGGTCAGAGAATTTTCCCTCTCACTCATACCCCTCACTAGGACCAGTGCCACTACTATGGTGAAGGGTTTATCTATAGCAATTACCCCTGAGGTTATAAGAAGAATCACTACATTCCCCCTGGGGTTACCAGGGAGAAAAGAAGACAATGGTAACAACAACCTTGCAAAGAAAAGCTTCTTTTTGGAAGGAGAAGATCCAATAAATGACAAAATTGGGGTTAGAAGGGAGAGCATTCCATAACCTTGGAATGAATTCAATTACCACCTCATCAAATATATTTCATGTGAAGGGAGATACAGTGTAGTGTATGGGGTTTAATTACCCTATATGAATAAACCTCCAACCTAAAAATAATTATAAAATATTAGAATGAATATTTATAAAGTGAATTTAAAAATGGGTCGGCTTGGTAGCCAAAAGTAAAAGTAATATGTCAGTATAAAATAGTAACAAGAGCTATGGCTCGGTATATTCGCATAAAAATAGTAACAAGAGATATGGCTCGGTATATTCTTATAAAAAATAAGTAATGTCAATTTAAAATAGTAACAAGAGCTATGGCTCAGTATACTCGCATAAATAATAAGAATAATAAGAATAATAAACTACATATGAATGCCCTGATAAATACATCTAGAATCTAGAATGCGAAGCCTTCTAAGAAAAGGCAACTAACTCTTGGGATGATATGAAAAAAACAATTTGTCCCATAAACTATCTTTAGCCTAGTGAAAGTTAAAATAATTAAATTTCTTTCTTTCAATTTACCACCATTTTAAATTTTTGTACTTAGCAATGCCATTTTTTTTAATATTATAGCTTACACCCACGGTTCCCCAATATGTAACTTGCATGTACAAGAAACTTGCATGTGTCTTGATTTTTGCAAGAAATTCAGGGTTGCCACCATTTTGACTTTTTGTGCTTCATAATGCCAATATTTTTTTGCTTGCTACCACGTTCACCAATAGTTAACTCCCTCATGTCTTGATTTTTGCAAGAAATTCACCAATAGTTAACTCCCTCATGTCTTGATTTTTGCAAGAAATTCAGTGTCTTGGAGTATGATTTAGCCCAAACATCTCAATTTTATGCGAACCAAGAATCGAACTACATGTAACCAAAAATAAGTTTTGGATTTCACTAGAACTTAGGAGGCCTAATTTTAACTTATCCTAATAGGAAATAGAAAATCAATGTTTGTTTCTGCAAAGCAAGTGTGCCTTCTTAATCTGGAGTAAGTAGGGTGGTTTGGTTTATTTGCAACTAAGCCCAAGAATCTTTTGATGGTTTACTAACAATACGTATAGTCTTATAAGTTGGTTGTGTAGGTTTTAGTTCTTATTAGATTATTGGTTTAAATTCAAAGAAAAAGGAGTTGTGTAAGAGTTTTTTGATGGTTTACTAAGACAAATAGAGTTTTTTCCTCTTGCATTAAAACACAAATGTAAAAACATTTAAAACTTTCTACTCTAAAATTTTATGGTCAAAATAACTGTTACACATTAATCTTAGTGTTAAATATGGTAAAATTCTTAAATCTTAATTTCTCTCAAACATTTTTTTTTTCCATAAATATTCAAAAAAAACCTTTATATTTCCCAGCAAGTCCAATATAACCAAGTCCAATATAACAAAAAATGAGAATTAAAAAACCAATCAATTCCAATTTCCCTCCTCCATTTCCCTCCTCCATACAAAAAATGAGAATTAAAAAACCAATCAATTCCAATTTCCCTCCTCCATTTCCCTCCTCCATTAAAACACAAACGTAATTGAAAAAAAAAACATTTAAAACTTTCTACTCTAAAATTTTATGGTCAAAATAACTGTTACACATTAATCTTAGTGTTAAATATGGTAAAATTCTTAATTCTTAATTTCTCTAAAACATGTTACACATTAATCTTAGTGTTAAATATGGTAAAATTCTTAATTCTTAATTTCTCTAAAACATGTTACACATTAATCTTAGTGTTAAATATGGTAAAATTCTTAATTCTTAATTTCTCTAAAACATGTTACACATTAATCTTAGTGTTAAATATGGTAAAATTCATCTCCACATCGACAAATAGAGTTTTTCCCTCTTGCATTAAAACACAAATGTAAAAATATTTAAAACTTTCTACTCTAAAATTTTATGGTCAAAATAACTGTTACACATTAATCTTAATGTTAAATATGGTAAAATTCTTAAATCTTAATTTCTCTCAAACATTTTTTTTATTTTCCATAAATATTCAAAAAAAACCTTTATATTTCCCAGCAAGTCCAATATAACAAAAAGTCCAATATAACAAAAACTGAGAATTAAAAAACCAATCAATTCCAATTTCCCTCCTCCATTAAAACACAAACTTAATTGAAAAAAAAACATTTAAAACTTTCTACTCTAAAATTTTATGGTCAAAATCACTGTTACACATTAATCTTAGTGTTAAATATGGTAAAATTCTTAATTCTTAATTTCTCTAAAACATGTTACACATTAATCTTACTGTTAAATATGGTAAAATTCTTAATTTCTTTCAAACATTTTTTTTTCTGATTTTCCAGAAATATTCAAAAAAACCTTTCATTCTATGAGGAGGTTTATATTTCCCATTTAAAATATTAAAAAAGACCCTTCATTTTATGAGGAGGTTTATATTTCCCATTTAAACATTGTAGGCATGTCCAATATGACAAAACCGAGAATTAAAAAATCCATCCATTCGAATTATCCATCCATTCGAATTTCCCTCCTGCATTAAAACACAAATGTAATTGAAAAAAAAACATTTAAAACTTTCTACTCTAAAATTGTACGGTGAAAATAACTATTACATATTAATATTAGTGTTAAATATGGTAAAATTCTAAATTCTTAATTTCTCTCGAACATTTTTTCTAATTTTCCAAAAATATAAAAATAAAAAAAACCCTTCATTCTATGAGGAGGCTTATATTTCCCATTTAAAATATTCAAAAAAAACCCTCATTCTATGAGGAGGTTTATATTTCCCATTTAAAATATTAAAAAAAAACCCTCATTCTATGAGGAGGTTTATATTTCCCATTTAAAATATTAAAAAAAAACCCTTCATTCCTGCATTAAAACACAAATGTAATTGAAAAAAAAACATTTAAAACTTTCTACTCTAAAATTGTACGGTGAAAATAACTATTTAAATATGGTAAAATTCTAAATTCTTAATTTCTCTCGAACATTTTTTCTAATTTTCCAAAAATATAAAAATAAAAAAAACCCTTCATTCTATGAGGAGGCTTATTAATTTCCCATTTAAAATATTAAAAAAAAACCCTCATTCTATGAGGAGGTTTATATTTCCCATTTAAAATATAAAAAAAAAACCCTTCATTCTATGAGGAGGTTTATATTTCCCATTTAAAATATTAAAAAAAAAACCTTCATTCTATGAGGAGGTTTATATTTCCCATATAAACATGGTAGGCATGTCCAGTAATCAAAAAATCCAAATCCATCCATTCAAATCTCTTAATCGACTTGCAAGTTTCTAAAAATATTATTAAAAAAAACCCTTATTTTATGAGGAGGTTTATATTTCCCATTTAAACTTTGTAGGCATGTCCAATATAACAAAAACCAATAATTAAAAAATCCATCCATCCCAATCTCTTAGTCGCTTTGCAAGTGTGGGTGTGGGTAAATATTCAAAAAAACCCTTCATTATATGAGGAGGTTTATATTTTCAATTTAAACATTGTAGGCATGCCCAATATAACAAAAATGGAGAATTAAAAATCCAAATCCATCCATTCCAATCTCTTAATTGACTCTGCATGTTTCCAAAAATATAAAAAAAAAAAACCTCATTCTATGAGGAGGTTTATATTTCCAAGAATTAAAAAATCCAAATCCATCCATTCTAATCTCTTAATAGGCTTTGCATGTTTTCAAGAATATTAAAAAAAAAACCCTCATTCTCTAAGGAGGTTTATATTTCCAGGAATTAAAAAATCCAAATCCATCCATTCCAATCTCTAAATCGACTCTACATGTTTCCAAAAATATTAAAAAAACCCTCATTCTATGAGGAGGTTTATATTTCCCATTTAAACATTGTAGGCATGTCTAATATAACAAAAACCGAGAATTAAAAAATCCATACATTCCAATCTCTTAGTGGCTTTGCATGTATGTGTGGGTGTGGGTTTGTTGGTCAAAAATCCAAATCCATCCATTCCAATCTCTAAATCGACTCTACATGTTTCCAAAAATATTAAAAAAACCCTCATTTTATGAGGAGGTTTATATTTCCCATTTAAACATTGTAGGCATGTCTAATATAACAAAAACCGAGAATTAAAAAATCCATACATTCCAATCTCTTAGTGGCTTTGCATGTATGTGTGGGTGTGGGTTTGTTGGTCAATAGGATTAGACCGTTTTTAATTATTTTTATTATTATTAATACATTCTATAAAAGGAATTTTAAAATTTTTTAAAGTTTTTTTTTAATGTAATGTTTTTATGAATATTGTTAAAAAATTATTTTTAACATAATATTGGTGATATTCGTGAAATGTGAAAATTTTTTTATAACTTTTACTCTTTCTCTAAGACGTTGCAACAACTGATTATTTTTGTTTTTTTTAATGTAATGTTTTTATGAATATTGTAAAAACATTATTTTTAACATAATATTGGTGAATTTACTCTTTCTCTAAGACGTTGCAACAATTGATTCATTTTTGAGTGACCTATTGACCGTCCATGCAAAAACCGTTAAATTAACAATGCAAATCCCATTGATAAAGTGCTTCCACAATTTCCATCCCTTGCAACCGATCATATCAAACAAATTTTCACTAGAGATAGACCCTAACTCGTCCCTAACTCGTCATGGTATACTATTGCCTTTTCAAAGCATACACGCCCATCACCATATTCCAGTGCCCATCACCATATTCCAGAGAATCTACTTCTACACTACAACCCAGAGAAACATGCACAATGTGTGAAATCCAGGAACCTATTGTCTTTACAATATGTTCCCAATGATAAAGTGCAAATCTTTTCGGTATTGTACATTCATTTTCCTTATTCCAATTTACAAAACTTGTCAATTTTGTCAAGCTATGTCAAGGATTTACATTTGTCAAATACAAATGTTAGATCAGGGAGCAAAAAAATCTCACAGAAATTTTGTGAAATATAGATTATCACTATCAAGCTTTAAAATTTTGGGTGCCCCAAAATTTTTGATAATAATAAATCCATTTCCACAATCCAAAAAATGATTTAAACACTCTTATAATTATATTTTTTAAATAACTTTCTTTCTTTTCAGTCATATAAATTACTATGTTTATTTATCATGATTTCGTTTATGCATAGATCTTTCTTTATTTATCATGATTTCAACACAGATCTTTGTTTGTTTATTTTTTATTATCTATTTGTTTATAGATAGATCTTTTCCGTTATTTTTTTTAGGATTCCAATTGTCCACTCTTATTAACATTAACAATAGGTAAGTTTTTCTGGTCAACCTTAACCACCCTAGCATTGTCCACATGGGCTCATCAATAACCAACCATTTGGAATTTGCTTGTGAAAGAGGTGCACGTTATGGTCAATGTGATCATTCAACATATTTCAACAACCTCTTCATTAAACGTTTTCAGAGGTTTGATATGCTGTAATGTATTAAACAAAGCTCGATCTACGATGTGATTGAGTTTTCCTAAATCCACAGCTCATATGACGAAGTATTCACTGATTGGTGGATTGATCTATTGCTATACATTCCGAAATTAATCACAGGTTTGAATTGGTGAGGATCAGTTGGACCTGCAATCACAATCACAACTCTGACCAATACAGAAAGTAACCTTGACTCCTCGCTGTGTCACCTCTGGCATAAAGACAACGGAGATAAATAAAGGAATGACTTCATTCTAATTCCGTGCATAAGTTTGGTCTTTCGTGAGAAAATCTTTTCTGTGATCTGACATGAGTTCATATGACTGTCTTTATTTAGTTTATAAAACCTATTAAGGAAGATAATCATTCACCACACTTGAAAAATAAAAATAACAGATCATTCATTTAACATTATATTCATAAAAACATATAAAGAAAATTGATCAGACTGTTCATCCAACTGGGAGTACACCAAAAGTACATGTATTAATTTATGAAAATACAAAGCATTATAATTTTTGTATTAATTTTATGAAAACAATGCTTGAAGCAATAAACAACGTTTTGAGAAGAAGTTAACTAACACCGAAGTTAACTACCACCAACACCAGGTACAAACATACCAATTCGATACGGTTAAAGTGAATTTGTTTGGTTGAAAGGCCTGAAATGCACTTCGCTGCTTAAAGTGAAAGATCGGCCTTTTCTCGGGTTGTTTTGCATGTTGAAATAAGAGTTTACATGTTGATTTTTTGAAAGCAAACCTTGAAACAAGAAAGTACTTTTAAAAAACAAAAAGAAAAAATTAGGAAATAAAATAAAGAAAAATTACCGTCAATGCTCTGAACAAAGATATTGGTTGAAGAAGGTTAAAGCGAAAGTTCCACATTTTGTTTCTCTGAAATAACAGCTATTTTGTTTCTCTGAAATAACAGTTAAAGTAAAATATTAGTTTCTCGCCTAAATTGCTCTGCATTGTTGTAACAAACATTTTATCTCACTGCTTCAAAACTGCTCGGCATCTTTCACTGGGAGTTTTTGCTATTAACTCCAATTTGGATTTCAACTAATCAAAAAAATTGGAATCCAAATATTATGATAGAGAGTTCATAGTGTTTCCTACCCTTCAATTGATGACGCGAAGTCCAAACTAAAAGCTAAACCAAAACTAATCAAATTTGCGCTAGTAAAGCGGTTAGGGAGTTGCAACTACCTCAACATAATCAACGGTTCAATCGTTCAACATGCAAACAATAATGACACGTAGGCCGGATAAAAGCTTTTTTTCCAGAGGGACGCTAATTAATATAATTTTAATTTTTAAAATGGTAATTTAAAATATGATCATTCCTTTTAATAAAATTTTTAATTAAATTTATTAGTTAAATAAAAAGTAATTACTTACGGCTCTTAAAACACTAATTATCAATACATTGATACAACTCAAATAAAAATAAAAAACACATAATAGAATCGTGAAGAACTCAGAAATGAACACAAAACACAGAATTCTTGTTTGATTCGATTGCTAAAGAGGATTTTTATATACAGAGGAGAAGTTTCTGGAGTCGGTGGCTTCTTCAGGAAGCTACCTAGTTCTCGAGACTTCCACCGAATTCTCGAGAAGAAGCTAGACCCTGCATTCAATGTTGGTGGTTGGAATTATTAATATTTTCCAACACTCCCCCTTAATTCCAACCATATGACAAATATACTATAGCACAATATATAAGACACTGTAAACATAGTTTTAATTGTCATGCCTGCTGGTCTAAGTCTCAGCTAGGCTTACAATATAATCTTGATTTCCTACAACACATAACTTACTTCTACAATACCCAAATTTTTCCTTCCCAAGAGGCTTAGTGAATATGTCAGCTACATTCTCATTTGTATTACAGTATATTAGAGAAATTTCTTTTGATTGGACCTTTTCTCTTACAAAATGATATTGTGTGTCTATATGTTTTGATCTTGCATGACATACATGATTGTTCCCTAGTTTGATGGTGCTTTGATTATCACATTTGATCACTGTAGGTTCTTGTTGACCTTCACCAACATCTTCAAGTATTCTTTTGAGCCATATAGCTTCACAAGTGCCACTACATAATGCTTTATATTTTGCTTCAGTTGATGACAAGGAAACTGTTTCCTATTTCTTATTGCTCCATGATATAGCTCCCGATCCTATATTAAAGACGTATCCAGTGGTGGATTTTCTATCATCTGGATTTCCAGCACAATCAGAATCAGAATGACCTGTCAATTCAACATTACAAGCATTAGTATATTCAATACCAAAGTTGATAGTTCCTTTTAAATATCGAAGATCCCTTTTTGCAGCTATCCAATGGCTTTCATGAGGCTTAGCCATGAATTGACTAAGTATGCTTACTGCATAAGCAATGCCTGGTCTAGTGGTAGTGAGATAATTCAGACTTCCCACTAATTGTGGATACAATGTTCCATTCAGCTCTTTTGTTCCATCATCACTTCTTAATTTGATATTTTGTTCCAATGGAGTACTCATTGCTTTACATCCATTCATATGAAATTTCTTTAGTACTTCATTTGTATATTTGCTTTGTGTGACTAAGGTTCTTCCATCATCTTTCCATGCTTCAAGACCTAGACAGTAGTGCATCTCACCAAGATTCTTCATCTCAAATTCCTGTGATAACTTTATTTTTATATCTGTAATTAATTTATCAACACTCCCTATTATTATTAGATCATCAACATATATAGAGAGTAATACTATATCCCCATTTCTATCTATCTTGACATACAATTTAGGATCATTTTTACTTTTTTTTAAATTTTCGCTGAAAGAATAATTTGTTGATTTTCTCATACCAATATCTGGGGGCCTGTTTTAGTCCATATAAGGCCTTTTTTAACTTGCATACAAGATGTTCTTGACCCTTATTTACAAATCCTTCTGGTTGAACAAGATAAATATCTTCTTTTAAGTCACTATTTAGAAAAGTTGACTTTACATGTAATTGATGTAGCTTCCAATCATATTTAATTGCCAATGCTATCATTATTCTGATCGTAATCATTTTTGCAACCGGAACAAAGGTATCTTCATAATCTATACTTTCTTTTTGTGAATAACCTTTTGCAACCAATCTTGCCTTATACTTGTCTATGCTACCATCTGCATTAAATTTTGTCTTGTACAACCATTTTGATCCTATAGGGACTTTATTTTCAGGTAATTCTGTTAATTCCCAAGTTTCGTTTTTCATTATAGAGTCATATTATTCTTTCATAGCTTCTATCCATTCTTTATGATTTTTGGCTTGTTCATAATTTAAGGGCTCAAAAACAGTCATTACTTGAGACATTAAAGCATAATCTTTATACCTGATGGGGGCTTGAATCTGTCGTGTTGACCTTCTTAGAGGTTCATTACTTTGTGGAGTACCTTCTCCTTTTCTTCTCTGTGGAGTGCCTTCATCACTTCTTTGTGGACTTTGATTCCTTGATGTGTCTTTTGGAATGTCCATGTGTTCTTGTACTTGAGTTGATTCCACAACTTCTTCTTCTTCCTTAAAGCTTTCATAAGGATACTGCCATATATTATGTTCATCTTCTTTTATTTGTTTATCTACATGCTCATGAAATATTACATCTCTACTTGCAAAGACCTTGTGAGTACTTGGATCATACATTTTATATGCTTTTTGATTAGTGCAATATCCAATAAAAATACATTTGATGGCTTTGACATCTAACTTTCTCCTATCCTCTTTAGGAATATGAGCAAAGGCCTTGCATCCAAATATCCTTAAATAACTAACTTTAAGTTAAAAACCATAAAATGCTTCAAATGGTGTTTTGTGCTCAAGATACTTAGTAGGGCTTCTATTTTTAAGATATACCGCTGCGTTAATGGCTTCGGCCCAAAAACTATTACAAAGTCCTTTACTTTTTAACATACTACGAGCACATTCAACTAATGTTCTATTCTTTCTCTCAACTACTCCATTTTGTTGAGGTGTATGTGGTACTGTAAATTGTTGCATAATTCCATTTTGTTTGGAATATTTGATAAAATCTCCTGAAGTGTACTCACCACCTTTATCTGATCGAAGAATTTTAATGCTCTTTCCTGCTTACTTTTCAACCATACTCTTGAATTCTTTAAAGTATTCAAACACATCATTTTTGTTTCTTATAAAGTACACCTAGGTGTATCTAGTGCTATCATCAATAAATATAAGAAAGTAATATGCTCCACCAAGTGACTTAGTTTGCATTGGACCACATACATCAGTATGCACTAGTTCAAGTATTTCACGTTTTCTTCTATTTTCATGCACAGGAAATTCCTCCCTATGTTGTTTTCCTAGTGCACAACCTTCACATTCAAAGTGTTCACCCTTAATAATTGGAAGACCTTCTACCATCAGTTTCTTTTGTAGTAACATTAGGTCATTATGATTTAAGTGTCCATACCTTTGATGCCAAAGCTCTATAGTTGACATGCCTGTTGTTGTCCATTCTTCATTACATCCAACTTGTATAAGCCTCCAACTCTCATTCCTTTTGCAACAACCTTGTAGTTGTCGTGCACATTCTTTACCAAACAATGTGATTTCACAAATTCAACTTTTAAATGTTGACCTGTGATAGTAGAGACTGAAATTAAGTTCTTCTTTAATCCTGGAACATACACCACATTTTGTATTTGTTTTTCTTGTCCATTAGGCATCATAACACTTATATCACCATATCCTTTAATTTCATGTGCTCTATTAACTCCTAAATAGATGTGTCCACCATTATTAATCTCATGATAAGTATCAAACCAATCTCTTTTGCATGACATATGGATTGATGCACCAGAATTTATAAATCAAGCATTATCATCATTAGTTTCTGCTGATAAAGCAGCATTGGACACAAACAATTTAAGATTGCTAAAGTCATGACTAATTGCTTCATCCCTATCAACAAAATTTCCTGAATGCCTTCTTTGTTTAAATTGATCAGACCTTCTTTTTATGCAATTCTTAGCAAAATGACCAGGTTTTCCACAGTAATAACACACATCATCTCTACTTGATTTGGCATTTGTCCTTGGTAATGATGTACCTTGAAATGCTTTTACCTGTGGCTTTTTGCCTTTATTTTTCTCCCACTATTTGCTTTTGAAGGATTGCTTCCCTTTGGCCATCAATGCCAAATCTGAATTGGGAGATTTCTATTTAAGGCTTCTTCTCTGCTCTTCTTCCTGCATAAGTATACCTACCAACTCATCAAAAGTAGGAGCCTTCTCTCTAGCTGAAAGACGAGTGATAAACATTTGATATTCATCAAGCATTCCATTTAATGTCATAGGAACCAAGTCTGTACTAGATATTGATTCACCAATGTCACCTAATTTATCCCTTGGATCTTTAATTCTAGAAATAAAATCACTAACACTTTCATTTTCTTCCATCTTAATTGAAAAAAGCTTACTTTTTAAATACAATATTCGATTTGTAATGTTCGTCTCATACAAATTTTTGAGAGTGTCCCATGCCTCCTTGGATGTTTTGCGCTCTCTAATGTGTGGAATAATGTTGTCCTTAACCGTCATCCGCAAAAGCACCTTTGTTTTGTTTTCCCGTCGCTCCCAATCTTGAATTGCAGCATCTATGGCTTGAGGGGGCACTGGCTTAAATTCAGCTCCAGACACAATCGCCCATGTATTGTTGCCTTCCATCAAAGTCTGCAACTTAAACTTCCAATTTGCATAATTTTCACCGTCTAACTTGTTAGAGTCAGATAAATAAGATTCTGCCAATACATTAGCCATGTTACTTATTTTCACTGTACCAATCACCAAAAAAAATACTAATTTTCACAAATATAAACCCTCAAGCATAAATCATAAAATTTTATCCAATACCATTGGATAATATGGCTCACTTCTTCTCTCTCTCTTTTTTTTTTTTAAAGCGCTAGTATCATCATTTTTTATTTATTCAATTTATCATATAAACACACAAAACAAGCTTTCACATGGGTGACTTTAATAGACAGAAACAGTCCATCGTCACTAACATGATCGTTAATAGTATACTAAAGTTAACAACTATAGTTGTAAAGCACTAAAAGATAAACACCACCAGCCCACATTTGATCGCCATCAAACTTCATTAATGAACCTTGGAACAATCAACATTAGGAGAGATAGGCACGTTGAGATCAGTGACCTTGCACAGACCTAGCATATTGGTGGCCTTTCCCAACTTAAACAGAATGGTCATAGACCCAGTAGATTGGTGGCCTTTCCCAACTTGAATAGATGTTCTCAGTGGTTTGGCTCCCTCCAACGAGCCTCACGAACCACTCCTCCACACTTGCACAATCTTATGCACAACTTCCAGACAATACACCCTCCACGACAAGCTTGTTGTGCATAGATACTCTGCATACATACAGGAAATAATAGAAACTCTTAGCGCTCAACGCAATGGTCTTTTAAAGGCTCACAAACTCTTAGCTCTCAACGCAATGGTCTTTCAAAGGCTCACACGGTGATCTCTCTGAATGATCACTCACGTAAAGCTCAAGCACTCAACTCTGAATCTCGCTCTAATACGAAATCAGAGAGCGCGGAACTCAGAAATGAACACAAAACACAGAACTCTTTCTTGATTTGATTGCTAAAGAATATTTTTATATACATAGGAGAAGTTTCTAGAGTTGGTGGCTTCTTCAGGAAGCTATCTAGCTGTCGAGACTTCCGCCAAATTCTCCAGAAGAAGCTAGACCCTGCATTCAATGTTGGTTGTTGGAATTATCAATGTTTTCCAACAAATAGTAACTCAAACACCCATGAAAATGTTGAGGAAGGAGCGAGCCCCTCAATTAATTAATTAATTAACCGTGCCACTCAAATAACAACTATTTATAAAATGATCTATACAACAACGTTGGCACAGTTGCTCTTCTACTCCTGCATCCAACTGCAATTTGGGACATTCTCTAGCACCAACCTTAAACAATGACGTTACAATGTTGGATACCTTCCACCTCCTCTAAGTCGAAACACCCTTTAATGCATAGTTCTTCAAGCTTTTCCAGCTACCCCAATCCCCTTATGTTCTTCAACTTCACATATAATTTTTTTTAAAATATTTAATTAAATTTATTAGTTAAATAAAACAATGAAAAATGCAATTACTTGCGGCTATTAAAATAATAATTATCAATACATTGATATAACTCAATAAAATTAAAAAACACATAATAGTACCTCCAACACCCATGAAAATGTTGTGCAAGGACCGAGCCCCTCGGTTAATTAATTAATGAACCATGTCACTCAAATACTGCATTCGAACAACGTTGGCAGAGTTTCTCCTCTACTCCCGCATCCAACTGCAGTTTGGGACATCCTCCAGCATCAATCTCACACAATGACGTACAATGTTTTGGTATTTGGAATTTATTTGCAAGGTGTTGATAAGTAAAAGAGATAAATAAAAATGTAAAATGTAAAGCACTTCAAAAAATTACTAAATTAAATTTTTAGTGAGATTTGTCAAAAAAATCTACAAACAATTTTACAATTTTTTTAAATTATTAAATAAACAAATACATTTCAATTAATAAGTCTTATCATAAGCAAAATTATAATTACTTTCCATCCTTCAAACCTGATGCAGGTGCATGCACTCAGACGAGAAAAGCTTGGTGTTCCTATTTTTTTCCTCAGTTAAAAATAGGAAAAAAAATAAGACATGCTATCTTTTCTCTAAAAGAAGGATTAGCATGGAGAATAAAACTTACTAAATGGTAAAAAGCTTAAATTATTAGGTAAAAGCTGCTTTTGTACTAAATAAAGATTACATTATGACTAAAAAGGAAAAGGAGGTAAAAACTTAGCCGTCAAGGAGGAAAGATTTCCTCTAATGTAAATTCTAGAATTAGGAATTTATTTTCTGTATGAAAAGTAGGAAGAAAAAAGAAAATGAGGAGCTCTTCAATGTAAACAAGTGTCTTGGATGAAGAACGAGTGCGGACCTGTGTGAAGATATGTTGTTTTCACTGTGTAATAAAGTGGATTTTCACCGCACTGTCCATTTTTTGATGAGTGAATAAAGACTGATGGGGAGGTGGTTTACAAATTCCATGGTGCCTATGCCGTCCATTTTGCTATAATTGTATGCCTGTAGGATCAATTGGAGGCGTGGAAATTTGAATTTGGAATGCTATAATAATCAACATATACCATGGTAATTATAAAGCAATAAACTGGTACGTGGCTGTTGAACAATCCTTGTATAGTGCGCGGTCCAATAGAATTTTCATACGCGGTCAGTGTTTATTGCTGTGTTAAATTGGGCGTGATTTATTTATATACAGTGCGGTGATACCATGTATATATATATGATATATTATAACAGTCACAAATTTAGATAATGTTGTGCGCTGTAATGGTTTGAGCTGTGCGTTTATGAACAAGTTGTATGCCAATCCTATATATATATGTATGCCTTGTTTCATACATAAAACAGTGAGTAAATAATTCCTGAAAGAAGGCGGAAGTATTATTGGTTAGTCACAGCCGTTACAAGCATTCCATTACTACTTAGGTGAAGGTTCATGACTGATGACCTCAGTGAATTGGGAAAAGACCAAACCCGAGAAATAGAAAATATTGCAAGCAGATTTGGAAGATTGTCATTGGAACCAGCAAGCAGTCCATCATTAGTGGTATCAGAGCCAACCACTGACATAGAGTTGAATCTCAGGAGAAGGATGGCTTTCAGGGTTGGAAGAGGACGAGGACGTGGACGTGGTGGAAGAGGACGGCATGCTGAGAATGTCGAATTGAGGGAAGAAATAGAGGAGCTACGAGCTAGGTTGGATGCACTAACCTCCGGCAGGAATATAGATGATGGAGACG
>APFE031405559.1:32517-51040 GCA_000404065.3 Pinus taeda | reverse complement strand
ATGTACTAGGACAGAAGACTGATTCAAAAACTCTGTTATTTGGAGGAAAGGAATACTTGGAGCAGACAGTGGATGTACAGTTGAAACAAGAAGAACTCACAGCAGCTGAGTTGGAAGAGGAAGTTCATGCGAATGAAGAAGAGGATCAGCTGGAAGAACTGGTATCTGAACTGACAAGTGAGACTGTTAAAACTTGTAGTTTTCCAACTGACAAGTTGTGCATGAATGCAGGTGATGAGATAGTAACAACAGAAAGCTTGGCCTGTGGAAGTATTGAAGATTGTACAGAAAGTTTTTCAAAGGAGTTTACAGGTTTATGGCATGAGTTAAGTGTTCTGGAGCAGAGACTAGAAGCACAGAGGATAAGTATTCAGAATATAAAAACAGAGATGAATGGAAATAAAGAGGTTCCAGAACACAGAGGTATTCTTGAAGAAGATGATGTTGAGGAGAGACTAACTGATAGTCTCAAGAATGATTGGGATCAGCATACTGAACTGCTGGCAGTGGGAAATAAGGCACTAAGGCCTTATGATTTTTATTCTGATAAGTGTTTTGTGAATGCAGGTATTGTTGCAGGTACTGGTGAATATTTGACTCAGTCAAGCAGTCAAATGAAAGGAGAAGGAGTTTTCTGTTCTAGAAGACAAGAGGGCATGGATGATCGGGTGGCAGTCAGAACAGAAACAAGCATAGAAGCAAGAAGTCAGCGGGTGACAGTACAAACTGAGCAAGCCGTCTTAGCTCAGCAGGCAGCAAGAAATCAGCAGCTGGAAGAATTATTGGACAAAGAAATTGAGCTCATTAGAAGAATCATGTTAAAAGCATCTCGGGAAACATCAGCAACGAAGAGACGCAGGGGAAGCAGCAGCAAGATGAAAACAAAGACAGATTATGAAAGTGCAGCTAATGGAGCAAAACAACGTAAAATATGGGGACCTGGAGAAAGGCAGCAAGTAACAATAGATGGGGACTTGCAGAACAAAGTATGGGATCCAGGCAGACAAGAAAAAAAAAGCATGATCAGGAGATCATGATCATTTTCAACCTTGGGAGTCTCATGCAGGTGCATGCACTCAGACGGGAAAAGCTTGCTGTTCCTATTTTTTTCCTCAGTTAAAAATAGGAAAAAAAATAAGACATGCTATCTTTTCTCTAAAAGAAGGATTAGCATGGAGAATAAAACTTACTAAATGGTAAAAAGCTTAAATTATTAGGTAAAAGCTGCTTTTGTACTAAATAAAGATTACATTATGAGTAAAAAGGAAAAGGAGGCAAAAACTTAGCCGTCAAGGAGGAAAGATTTCCTCTAATGTAAATTCTAGAATTAGGAATTTATTTTCTGTATGAAAAGTAGGAAGAAAAAAAAAAATGAGGAGCTCTTCAATGTAAACAAGTGTCTTGGATGAAGAACGAGTGCGGACCTGTGTGAAGATATGTTGTTTTCACTGTGTAATAAAGTGGATTTTCACCGCACTGTCCATTTTTTGATGATTGAATAAAGACTGATGGGGAGGTGGTTTACAAATTCCATGGTGCCTATGCCGTCCGTTGTGTTATAATTGTATGCCTGTAGGATCAATTGGAGGCGTGGAAATTTGAATTTGGAATGCTATAATAATCAACATATACCATGGTAATTATAAAGCAATAAACTGGTACGTGGCTGTTGAACAATCCTTGTATAGTGCGCGGTCCAATAGAATTTTCATACGCGGTCAGTGTTTATTGCTGTGTTAAATTGGGCGTGATTTATTTATATACAGCGCGCTGACACCATGTATATATATGATATATTATAACAGTCACAAATTTAGATAATGTTGTGTGCTGTAATGGTTTGAGTTGTGCGTTTATGAACAAGCTGTATGCCAATCCTATATATATATGTATACCTTGTTTCATAAAATAAAACAGTGAGTAAATAATTCCTGAAAGAAGGCGGAAGTATTATTGGTTAGTCACAGCCGTTACAAGCATTCCATTACTACTTAGGTGAAGTTCATGACTGATGACTTCAGTGAATTGGGAAAAGACTAAACCCGAGAAATAGAAGATATTGCAAGTATATTTGGAAGATTGTCATTGGAACCACCAAGCAGTCCATCAAAACCTCCACATATTATGTGATTTTTTAATAAACATATGTTATTTAAACATTTTTAAATATCTCATCTTTAAAGACCAGAAGGTTTTTTATTTGATATATTTTTTTTGATTTATTAAACAAAATGAATAATAATTTTTGAGTGTATGCTTTTGTTATCCATAGTATTTATAAAAAAAATTTAGGAAAAATCACATACTAATTTTTCAAAAGTTTAAAATTATTTAGTGTGATTCATCATTAAAATTTAGATAGATAGATTGATCTAAGTAAGAAAATAAATATTGTAGAGATACAAATAAATAAGATAAAAAAAAAAAAAATATTATTTTATAAAGTTAAAGAAAATCACCATATTTAATTCAAAATAAAAAGGTTAAACCATTTTAAAAAATAAAATTAATTAATGAAAATAAATACAACAAAATAAAAATGACAAAAAAAATAAATATATTAAGATTATAATATATATATATATATATGGGAAATAATCTGTGTAATAGTATAAAAAAAAGTAAAAGTATGAAAAATCTATAAATTTTCATAGACAAATATGTAAAAAAAAAAAAGTAAAGACACAAAAGACAAAGAAAAATATGTAAAACTACATTAGTGTTATACATAATGGATAAAATACAAAAAGCAAAATAATTTTAAAATACAAAAAACAAAGTTAAAAGAAAGAAATATAAAATAAGGCTACAAGAATCATTAAAAAATATAAATAAATAGATAAATAAATAAAGCTATAGGAATTAAAAAAAAAGGACGACACCCAGAGAAAATGGGACAGATCCAACAATTACTAATCTTCCACTCATTATCTCTATTCATATTTTTGACCTTCTCTTAATCTTGACGGCTTCCCTAAACTTTCAGTCATGGAAGTGATCAATCCTTGCAATGACCTTGGACTCCTCTAAACAAATGTGGTATTTTGTCTTCCCACTATGCTCGGCCATGGCCAAGGAGCGAGTTCTACAATGTCTAATATTGGCAGCGTGCTCTTGAATCCTTTGATTTATGGAGTGGCCAATTTCTTCAATGTAGGGTATCTCACATGAGCTTGTGATTATATAAACACCTTTAATGTTATTTCGATCCATCGGGTCTTTTACGTATTTTAGGGAGCTAAGAATGGTATTTAGGGGTCTAAAGGTGGAAGAGATCCTATGCTTCTTAAGAATCCAAACAATCTTGTCGATGTTCCCTTGGATAAAGGGAAGTTGAAAATTGGGAACCAATTCTCTAGCCTCATTCCTAATTTTCGAACCTTTGCTCACATTAAGAAAGCCTTGAGACATTAATGTTTACTATTACCATATTCTCAAAAACTTTAAGGAAATGAGTTTTCTCATTATGCAAGTGGTCTTCATAAAAACCCCTAAAAGCACGAGTAGCCAACATGTTGAGAGCCCCCATATTTTGAGGAGGATAATGACGGGAATTGGCATGAAGATATTGCTTTGTATGGGTTTTCTCCCTAAAGACCTTATGAGAGAAGGAAGCATCATCTTTCTTGGAAATAAGAGCATTAAGGAAGGGAAGCCTACCCTAAATTTCTATCTCCATCGTAAACTTAATGGAGCTTGACTAATTGTTTAGATGTTAAAGAAAAATATCTAGTTTATCATGACCATGGGGCCAGATGATGAAGGTATCATCCATGAACCTCTTACAAAACTTAGGTCGTAATTGAGTTGAAGCCAATGCCTTGGATTCGAAATTTTCCATGAAAAAGTTCACTACAACTGATCGGAGTGGAGAATCCATGGCAATACCGTAGGTCTACTTGTAAAAATCGCCCTCAAAGCTAAAAAAAGTATAGGTAAGACATGTCTCTAACAATTCCATAGTATCCCAATGATTACTTCAATAAGCTATTGAGGTAAGAGAGATCTCTAAGAAAATATAATTTACCATACTTTCCTTTCTTTTATATTTATTATAGAGGTTATTCCCCTTCTTGCTTTTTTCCATTTGTATATAATATATTATATTATTGCGTGTGTGTGGATCCCTATATACGTTTATATATTCTTATTCATATTATAGTAATAAATATATATATATATATATATATATATATAATATATATATTATGTGAGGTGTGTGGAATTCCTATATACGTTTATATATTTCCTTTATTCATAATTATAGTATATAATATTATATTATATATATATTATATATATATATATATATAATATATATATAAATGTTGTATTTTATTCCTTTATTAATTGATTTCTTATTTACTAATTTATTTTAACGTTCTATAATTAAATATGGTGATTTTAACATTCAATCTTGTATTAAATAATATTTTTTTTTATCTATCATAATTATTCATTTGCATCTCTATAGTGTTTATTTCTTTACTTAGATCAATCCATTCATATCACCTTAAAAACTTTCACATGATCAAGATTATATAATATGTATCATAATTTGAAATGTTTTAACTATAAAATTATAATTAGTAATTAGAAAACAAATATATTTTCACATATTCTTATCCACTTTAATTGATCAATTATCATTTTTCCTAATAGATAAAAATTTAAATTTTGTTAATCATATATTTTATTTAAATTTATTATTCATTTATATTTATGTAATTTTAATAAATAAATAAGGATGAATTGACTAGTTCATTAGCTTAGTCCATTCCTGAACCATATACTCCAGATCTGAAGCAAAAACAGTGGGAAGAAGTGCATTTTCCAGATTTACCTTAAAGTAGGGATATGACCAGAAGAAGGCTGAGTTTTTCGAAATTTTAGCTCAAATGATGAAATTTTCGGCACTCTTTGCAGGGATTGCATGACAGAGCATTTGGCCACAGAAACCTTGCTTCTCAAGCAAGTAAGAAATTTAATTGAGTCTCTCTTGTGAATAGGTTCTAGGAATCACTCTCCATCCTTTTATTGACATATTTCATCCTTGTGATTCCTCTTATATCTTGTTTATCACAATGAAATATATATTTTTTAAAATTTCAAATTATTATATGATTTTATGATAAACCTTTTATAAATATAAAAATTATTTAACTTTTATGTTTTATAAACATGTACTAAGTATTCATAGTTGAGTTAAAACTCTTTATCACTTCAAAAGTTCTTTAATTTCTGGAAATTTCTCATAGTAAATGTCTCATTGGAATGTATTGTGTTAGATGATTAGAATTTTGGATTGGTGTGTTCTAACCATGAGTAAAAGAGTTCTTCTTTCCCTCCCTCGCTTCATTACTTGACTTTTGGGATAATCACTAGACTTTTGGGATGGTGTGCTTGGCTTTAAGGAAAGTGTTCTATTTTTTATTTTATTTTCAAGAGTTCCTTTTCATTCCCTCACTTCATTACTTGGCGCATTTTTTTTATAGTAAACGTTTCGCTACATGCATTTGTGACACAATTTTTTTTTTTTAGTAAACGTTTCGCTACATGCATTTGTGATAATCATTAGAATTTTAGGATGGTGTACTTTGGTATAGGTTTTATTTTTACTTTTTCATTTCTCATTGTGTTTAGAGTCTTTAATTTCAAAAACAATTTTAATAACAAGTTGGTTGTGTTCTTCATGAGTGTTGTGAAAGGCATTATAACTCATAAGGGTTCTTCATTTTCTATAGTGACAAATTTCATCATCTAGATTTTATCATTTTTAAGATTTACAAATCACAAAACCTATTGTAACCACTATGAAAGCTCATTAACACTAAACCTAAAAACTGTTTGTATCAATGTTAACTTTATACTTACAACACCATCCGCCCATTATCACTCTTCATGGAAGTTGATAATATAATAGATAATCAACTTAATTTAATATTGATTTGAAACTAGTCAAGTGATTAGAACCACAACATATGTAGAAACTAACTACCCCTAAATTCAGCTGTATTGATTCTTTGGTCTTCTTATCAATGCCTTCATTATTTTCCCTACAAATATGATAATTTTTTATATTTTGAAAATAATATGCAAGATCCTTTACTCTAGGAACCATTGACCTCAATAAATTGTCTCCAGAAGATAATGATCCTTTCAATCATAACATCACTAACTTGGAATCACCATACATCATGAAACGCCCAACATTATATTGAAATGAAGAAAACATAAATATATGGGTTGCATGGATCTTAGAATAGTTATTTGAATCTTTGACATGCCCACCTCTAAATGAGGAAGCCTTATTTTTAACTAGAACTATAACTCTCCCAACTCCACACTAATATGAAATTAAAAAATTGAAGTTTTCTTGAAAAAAAATTGGAAGCTAGTTTATATCTTGTGGGAAATGGATTGAAATTACAAAAGCACATAAAATTAGTAATTTTAGTTCAGTTTTGCAGAAATAACCAAAGACAAATAGACAACATGTAGCATCACAAAACATCAATTTGATGATGGAGTTCACCCTTCCTAAGGCTACATCTCTAGGTCCAACTTTTAATGTTGGCCCTTTCTATTATATGCTCAAAATGTAAATTACATCAACAAAAAATGATCAAATCACAAAAATAATGCTACCATTTTGTCCATAACACCCAAAAACCCCTGTGTAGGCTCTTCTTGGGCTCAAAAAGGCTGAAAAATGGTTAAGTTAGGCCTCCTTCATTTCTGTGTATTTGTCGTGCAAATTTACAAAACTAGAAAAATTGGAAACATTTTCCTCCTTTGGCATATCTTTGAGGCGACAATTTCACGTGGGTGCAGCAAACGTTTCCCCGAAAATTGAGCAATTTATCGAACAGCTAGTTAGGTTCCCACGACCCAACTTCCGCCCTTTTCTTTGGTCATATGGTAGACATGTGGTCAGGGCCACAGATCAAAGGCCACACGCCCACCAGTACTCCTCTCTTAGTCTCGTTGTATGCATGTGATCATCGGATGGGACATGCGCCAGTCCCCTGCTTCACATGCCCCACTTGTGGTCTCATGCCATAAATGGAATCTGGGGCCAGGGCTAACCGCCCCACCCCTTCCGCTTCGCGTCATTGGTTATGCCCATCGGTTATGAGTAATAAATGGTACAAGGGGTTGGGATAACCACCTGTCCCCTCTCCCTTTCATCATGTGTTGTGGTCATGATCTAGATTTAAATAGGAACGCAACAAATTACATATGTAACAATAAATACAGAGATACAACAGAAATAATACTTCATTTCGTTCATGTAAAATATTGAAATATGCTTACAAACAAAAATGGAAATAAACTAGCTCGAGTGATGGTAGCTTATCTCTGAGGAGAGATGTGGTGCCTACATGCCCCTGAGCTGTCTTACAATGAGGCTCGAAGGCCTATTTATTGTTGAGAACCAATGGAAAACCCTAAACATCCAAAACCCTAATCCTAGGAGATGAAGCACCAAACTATGGGTCCCGTTTTGGGTAAATTGGTACATCAACTTCTTGGGTTCGTAACTTTGGCATACGATCTCTGTTTGACGTGCACAATACCTCATTAGAAATATCTATTCGACGAATACAACTTTAGGATTAGAAACTTTAGATTGTGGAACCATGCTGCTCTCATTTTTCCCAAAAAAATGTCGTTTAGGGCATCAAAACGGCTTCGGAAGTTCAGGACCCGAAAAACCGCCAAAAATAGTAAACTATGCTACAAATAAGGAAACTGAAAAACTAAAAGAAACAATGGTGGGGGTCCAAGTGGAATTGGTGAGTGGCCACCAATATCCACCTGGATCATTCCTCCCCCATTGCGTTGAGTTCCTCCATGAGATGAGGAAACTTCTGCTAAACTTCGTCCCTAGTGAGCCACTTGCCCTGGTGAAGGAGTTGGTCTTCTTTAACAAATCGATACAGTTGGATCTTTTGCTGGTGAGTGTGCTTGATCTGCGTGTCCATGATCCTATCAGTTGCATCTTGTTGCATGCAATCTAGATTTAACTCTGTTGGTGTGAGTTGTTCTGCGATGTCGCATGTGTCTAGTAATGGTGGAAAGTATGGCCGAAGATGGTCCACATTGAATACTGGGTGCAAGCCAAGGAATGGGGGAATGCTGAGCTCAAATGCATTGTCTCCCACAACCTTGGTAATGGTGTAAGGACCAAATCAGAGTGGTCTAAGTTCCCGATAGGCTTCGGTAAGGCGTTCCTTTTGCAAATTCAACCAGACTTTGTCGCCCACTCGAAACTTATATGGCACCCGATGTTGATGATGTCACTACTTGTAATTGGCATTTGATTTCTCCAAAATGTCGTGGACCTACTGGAAAATATGTTGGATGTGCTCAATGAAGTTTTTTTCCTTATCTATTTTGGACTGAACATGAGCTGAATCTACCTAAGTAGCTGCAAATGGCATGGCCACATCAATGGGACATAGTGGCTGGAATCCCAAGCCCACCTGAAAAGGTTTGTCGCTAGTCGAGTTGTGGAGAGCCTAGATATATTTGTGCTAAACATAGGGGAGGATCTCATCCAATGTGCGTGGATGCTTTGAGTTGTACATGTGCATAATGTGTACGATCATCCTATTGACAACCTCTATCTGGCCATTAGTTTGGGGATCGAAGATTGTGGACTTAGCGAGTTTGGTGTCCAGTATTGACCAGAGATTGGTCCAAAATGTATTGAGGAACGTGCTATCCGGATCTGAGATGATAGACTGTGGGATCCCAAAGTGTACCCACACTCTTTCAAAGAAGAGTTTAGCAGTGGCTTTTGCTATGATATTCTTCTTGCAAGCTGCCATAATGGCCATCTTTGAGAACTTGTTGACGACCACAAAAACATAGTCATTTCCATGCTTAATAGAAGGAAGTCCTGACATGTAATTCATGAAGATGGATTCCCAAGGTCGACTAGGGGTAGGCAGCAGAGTATAGAGGCCTTACTTCTTGATGGTCAGTTTAGTAATGGCGCAGGCAGTGTAGGATCTGATGTACTTCCTGATATCCTGCCGAAGATTCAGCTAATAGAAATACTTTTGCAATATTGCCACCATTTTCTCAACCCCAAAATGCCCAACAACCCAACTGTAGTGTGCTTCCCAAATCATCTTTGCATGCTTGATTGAAGGAACACAAAGGTGACCCAGGTGGCATAGCAGGGCATCTTGGAGGTGAAAATCTGAAACATGATGACCATCCAAGAGTGTCTAGTATGTGTGGCTGAATTCTAGGTCTCTTTTGTAGAGAAGTGGCCAATTAGAAGTCTCATGCCCACAAGAGTTGAGCACGGTGGTTAACGCCATGATTGGTGGTCGATTAAAGAAATTTGAAACATTATTGGTGCTTCCCTTATTATACTTGATGTTCAAATGGAATTGTTGTAGGTATGTGGACCATTTCTTATGGCGATCATTCTGTAACTTCCCTTGCGTCTGTATGAACTATAGGGGCCTGTGGTATGTGTGGATGACTGTTTCCTTCCCCAAAATGTAATGCTTCTATTTTCAATAGGCCTACACAATGGAATACATCTCTTTGTCATAAGTGGGATACTTCTAGATTGTGTTTGAAAGTGTCTCAATGTGATATGCCACTGGATGCCCGTGTTGAGTAAGGTAAGCCCCAATAGCATAGTTAGAGGCAACTGCCTTGATCTCAAATGGTTGTTGCAAGTCTGGTAATGCGAGCACCGGTTCCAAGAAGAGGCGATGTTTCAACTTTGTGAATGCCTTCTATTGAGATTCAGACCAAAATATTTTTTCTTTCGCTCCTCCCTTGGTGACCTGACTCAAGGGCCAACTGATATGAGAAAATCCCAACATGAACCTGCGATAGAAATTGGCAAGACCTAGAAAGCTGTAGAGCTCTGTCAGAGTGGTAGGAGATGGCTAATCCTGAATGACTTAGATCTTGGCTGGATCCACATGCACCCCCTGTTCATCAATAATGTATCCCAGATACTGAACTTAGGTCATGCCAAAAGTGTATTTCTCCAAATTGGCACATAACTTGTGTTACCACAATGTTTGGAAAACCTATCAGATGTGGTGGAGGTGCTCTTCCCAAATCTGGCTGAATATTAGGATGTCATCCAAGTATACAACTACAAATGAGTTGGTGAATGGCCGCAAGATGTCATCCATTAGCCTCATGAAGGTTGCAGAAGCATTCGTCAACTTGAAAGGCATAACCAACCATTCAAATAGGCCCTCCTTGGCTTTGAAGGAAGTCTTCCATACATCCGAGCATTCGATTAGTACCAGGCTATATCTTGACTTCAAATCGATCTTGCTGAAATATTTTCCCCCTTTCGTTGGTCCAGAAGGTCATCAATCTATGGGATTGGGTATCTATTCCGTACAATGATCTTGTTCAGCGCCCAATAGCCAATACATGGCCTTCAAGTCCCATCCTTCTTCTGTACCAACACGATCGGGCTCCCACAGGGTGATGAACTTAGTTGGATGTGACGTTTATGAAGAAGCTCCTGAATCTGCCTCTTGATTTCATCATTCTCCATAACAGAGGATCGATAGATTGGTCCATTGAGAATCGGCACACCCGAGGTCAAATCAATGGCATGCTTGACCTGACAGTGCAGAGGAACCCCTATGGGGGAGGTGAAGATGTCCTCGTACTCCTCCATGACTTTGTCCATCTGTACTTGTCGTGTGGAGGGGCCCTGTCTGGAGGTCGTGGTCACCGTCTTCTTCTTTCTTTAAGGGCATATCACCAGGAAAAAAAACTTCCCGATTTGGGAAGTGAGCTTACTACATTTTTTTGCAGTAACCAAAGAGATGGCGGTAGGTTGTGTTACCTCCGGTATGATGTACAACTTATTTCCCAAAGTAACAATAACAACACGAGGTCTTGACTCATATACAACATGTCGCTCCCAAATGTATGGTTGGCCTAATAATACAACACAAACATCAAGGAGATAATCGTCACACAATACTCATATCTGAAGGGCTTGATGTTGTATGGAAGGTGAAACTTCTGGCTCATGCAAAGATCCCGTCCTTGGTGAAGCCACCCAATGGTGTACAATTGCGGATGTGTTGTGGTCGGTAAGCCCAGCCGCTTCACGACCTCTACTGAAATGAGGTTCTTTTGGCTCCCGTTGTCAACAATGAACTGTAACGGGGAGCTCTTCACCCACATCTGGGAGTGGAAGAGGCACTTCTCCTCTTCTAGATCTTCGAGTTCCTCCTTTTGGATATTCATGGTGGCAGCGGTGGCATTATGCTCTGCATCGATAATCTGCTTCCCTTTGTCATTCCCCTTATCAAGTTCTGACTTAGAGTCTGAACATGCATCTAATTCTGAAGACTTGAGCTTAGCCACGAGTGACTGCTTGGCCCGACACTCACTTGTGTTGTGAGAGGAGCTCTTATGAAACTCACACTACTTTCATGTGTCCTTCTTCGGCTTCACGGTGTTGTTCTTTGCTTCCAGCTTTGGCGGGTTGTCCTAGGCCACCTCGCCTTGGCTTCGTCCTTTTTTTCAATGGTTTGGGGGCGCCTTTCCCTTGCTTCGAATTTGAAGATCCAAAGTCTTTCTTCTTCTGTTTAAACTTCTACTCGATCTTGACAGCATATCAGTATGCTGTGACGAGCGAGGAGATGTCTAGGAACTCCATTTCGTTCTAGATGTACCTGTGTAGGCACTTGTGGTATTTGAGTACCAAATGCAACTAAGAATCCTTGATACCCATCTTTGTGCGAAGGGTATGAAAAATATTGTTAAACTCTGGCACGTCTTGGTCCCTTCCTTGCCAGAACATGGTCCACTTTATGTATTTATCCTCATAGCTTCTGACAATGTAGTATTTCTCCTTGATGGCATTCCGGAATGAATTCCAAGTGGGTGCTGCTAAAAACAATGAGGTCATACTTTCATCCTTCTACTCGCAGTAGGTTTCCCACTAGTCCTTGACATGGGGGGCGGCTTTGAGAAGAGCAAAAGTAATCTTTTCCCAACCGAAAAAATCATGAATAGAAAAATACCCTTCTATCTGATTTAACCATTTATCTACAGCTTCTGCATCTATCTGACTCTCAAATATGGGAATCTCAAAGTTAACTTGTACCTTAAAGGGTGTGGCACTTCTAGAGTAGCTGCTGGAAGTAGACGTGTCGCCCCTGGGTAGTCGCTTAAAGGATCTAGGAAAAGTTGTCCATCATTATGTTCCTTTGTTGCTCGAGGGCTTCTTCGAGCAAGAATTTGATAGGATCTCTTGCCCCCTCATCTTTCTTTTCATCCGCAATGGGAGGTCATCAGGATTTGCGAGGCTGGTCTTGGATGGTTTGACCAGTTCAAGCCCTAACTCCTTATATCTCGACCTCGTTGGGGACATGCAAAGTGTTGAAAATAACAACAAGAAATGCTAAAAATAGTAATGCTATAAATAACATTTCAGGATATACTCCAACTTTGTTGGAAATAACAAAAAATAGAAATGTTAAAAATAGCATTTCGGGATATATTCCTATTTTGATTTGTCCTTGAATCAAAATTGAGAATTAAAATTCGAATTTAGTCTCACTAGCTATTTGAAAAATAATTAATTAATTCACCTTGAGTTAATTAATTGGAGAAATTCAAACATGAAGTCTTTGTGAAGACATGCAACAGTTATCCCTTTGATTGAGGAAGTTATCCCTTAATTAAAGAGATAAGGATGAGTTGTATTTGAGTTGTAACTAGATAGCTCAGTTAACTGAGTTAAGTACAGGTAAATTAGTTCCAAACAATTGGAGGAACTAATTGTGAGTTCAGTCAGTTAATGCATGCATGCATGCAACTAGTGTACTCTAGATAACTAAATATTCTCTCATAAATAACCAATGCATGTCAGTTCAGAGAAAGACGCTGTTGAGATTAAAGACAAGGAAATTGCACTATTAGTTGGAGGATTTTTCCTATAAAGGAAACTCATCCATGCAGAAAGAATTATCTCCTTCAGGATTGTGCAGTTATTTCATAGGCCAGTGTTGTGTGTGAGGTGAGAATCACACAGGTTGCAGCTGGAGGATCCATGAGAAACTGCGCAAAGAAATAGGACGCTTGGAGGACTAAAGGAAGGCATTTGTGTTGTCTATTATGTCTATGAGTAGTAGTGAGGGATTGTACTGAGAGTTGGATAGCTTGTGAGCTAAATCTTTATGTAATCTTGAGATATTTCCACTTCTATGATAATACAAATAGTGGGCTTTTTAGCTCAGGCTTTCTCCAGAGTATTCTTCTTTGTTTCATGTGTGATTGATTTCTTCTTCATCTGTTATATGTGTTCTATTTTATCTTGCTCAAAATTGATTAAGCTTCTGCAAGTTTGTTTGTAGAAGTAGATCAAGTATTTTTCTTTAGTTACATTGCATTATTAGGTGATCTACGGTGAGAATTTCTACACAATGAAAAATAGAGAAAGAGAAGACCGATCTAATACCACTGATCCAAATTTAAACAAAAAATATAGAGATAACCATAAATACAAAGATACAACATAAATAATACTTCATTTGATTAATGTAAAATACTGAAATATGCTTACAAACATAAATGGAAATAAACTAGCTGGAGCGATGGTAGCTTATCTCTGATGAGAGATGTGGCGGCTACATGCCTTTGAAATGTCTTGCAATGAGGCTTGAAGGCCTATTTATTGTTGATAAACAATGGAAAACCCTAAACATCCAAAACCCTAACCCTAGGAGATGAAGCGCCAAACTGCCCCGTATTGGGTAAATTGGTAGATCAACTTCCCGGGGTCGTAACTTTGGCATACGATCTTCGTTTGATGCGCACAATACCTCGTTAGAAAGATCTATCTGAGGAATACAACTTTGGTATGAGAAATATTAGTCCATGGACCCATGTTTCTCCCAGTGTTCCCAAAAAACATTTTTTAGGGCCTCAAAATGGCTTTGGAAGTTCAGGACCCGAAAAACTGCCAAAAATAGTAAATTGTGCTACAAATAAGGAAATTGAAAACCTGAAAGAAACAATGGTGGGGGTCTAAGTGGAATTGGTGGGTGGCCACCAATATCCACCTAGATCATTTCTCCCTCCTTAGGAAGCAATGGCCCCCATTGCATTGAGTTCCTCCATGAGATGAGGAAACTTCTGCTAAACTTGGTCCTTGGTGAGCCACTTGCCCTGGTGAAGGAGTTGGCCCGCTTTGACAACTCGATATAGTTGGATCTTCTATTGGTGAGTGTACTTGATCTACGTGTCCATGATCCAATTAGTTGCAGCTTATTCCATGCAATTTAGATTTAACTCTATTGGTGTGAGATGTTCTGCAATGTCAGATGTGCCTAATAATGGTGGAAAGTATGGTCGAAGGTAGTCCACATTGAACACTAGGTGCAAGCCAAGGAATGGGGGAATGCTAAGCTTAAATGCATTGTCTCCAATAGCCTTGGTAATGGTGTAAGGACCATATCAGAGAGGTCTGAGTTTTCGATAGGCTTCAGTAAGGCGTTCCTTTTGCAAATGCAACCAGACTTTGTCGCCCACTCGAAACTTATGTGGCACTCGATGTTGATGATGTCGCTACTTGTACTTGGCATTTGATTTCTCTAGAATGTTGTGGACCTACTGGCGGATATGTTGGATGTGCTCAATGAAGTTGTTTTCCTTATATGTTTCAGACTTAACATGAGCCAAATCTACCTGAGTAGCTGCAAATGGCATGCCCACATCAATGGGACATAGTGGCTGGAATCCCAAGCCCACCATAGTGGCTAGAATCACAACCTCTCTCTGGCCATTAGTTTGGGGATGGAAGGCTGTGGACTTAGTGAGTTTGTTGTCCAACATCGACTAGAGACTGGACCAAAATGTACTGAGGAACCTAATGTCCTGATCTCAGATGATCTACTATGGGATCCCAAATTTTACCCACACTCGTTCAAAGAAGAGTTTATCAGTGGCTTCTGTTATGATATTCTTCTTGCAGGCCACCATAATGGCTATCTTTGAGAACCTGTCGATGTCCAAAAAAACACAGTTGTTTCCATGCTTAGTAGAAGGAAGGCCTGACATGTAAACCATGGAGATGGATTCCCAAGGTCAACTAGAGGTAGGCAGCGAAGTATAGAGGCCTTGCTTCTTCATGGTTAGTTTGGAAATGATGGAGGAAGTCCAAGATTTGATGTACTTCCTGACATCCTGTTGAAGATTTGGCCAATATAAATATTTCTGCAGTACTTCCACCATTTTCTCAACCGCGAAATGCCCAACAACTTGACTGTAGTGTGCTTCCCAAATCGTCTTGGCACGCCCACTTGAAGGAAGAAAAAGGTGACCTAGGTGGTATAACAGGGCATCTTGGAGGTGAAAATCTGGAACATGCCGACCCTCCAAGAGTGTCTGAATTCCGGTTCGCTTTTGTAGAGAAGTGGCCAATAATAAATCTCGTGCCCACAAGAGTTGAGCACGATGGTTAATGCCATGATTGGTGGTCGACTGAGGAAATCTGCAACATTATTGGTGTTTCCCTTCTTATACGTGATATTTAAATAGAACTATTGTAGGTATGTGGACCACTTCTGATGGCGATCATTCTGCAAATTCCCTTGCGTCTATATGAACTGCAGGGGCCTGTGATCTATGTGGATGACCGTTTACTTCCCCAAAATGTAATGCTTCCATTGTCGGCAGGCTTGCACAATGGAGTACATCTCTTTGTCATAAGTGGGATACTTTTGGAATGTGTTTGAAAGTGTCTCACTGTGATATGCCACTCGATGCCCATGTTGCGTAAGGACTGCCCCAATAGCATAGTCAGAGGCATCTGTCTCAATCTCAAATGGTCGTTGCAAGTCTGGTAATGCGAGCTCTCATGCTGAGCAGAGGCGATGTTTCAACTCTGTGAATGCCTTCTGTTGAGATTTAGACCAAAATAATTTTTATTTTGCTCCTCCCTTGGTGACTTGACTCAAGGGTCAAGTGATATGAGAAAATCCCAACACGAACCTGCAGTAGAAGTTAGCAAGACCCAGAAAGCTATAGAACTCTGTTAGAGTGGTTGGAGATGGCCAATCCAAAATGAATTGGATCTTGGCTAGATCCACATGGACCCCCTGTTCATAAATGATGTATCCCAAATACTGAACTTGGGTCATGCCTAAAGTGAATTTCTCCAAATTGGCACATAACTTGTGTTGCCGCAGTGTTTGGAGAACCTATCGGATGTGGTGGAGGTGCTCTTCCCAACTCTAGCCGAAGATCAGGATGTCATCCAAGTATGCCACTACAAATGAGTTGATGAATGGCCACAAGATTTCATCCATTAGCCTCATGAAGGTTTCAGGAGGATTCGTCAACCTGAAAGGCATAACCAACCATTTGAAAAGGCCCTCGTTGGCTTTGAAGGCAGTCTTCCACACATCGAAGGGTTCGATTCCTACCTTGTGATATCTTGACTTCAAATTGATCTTGCTGAAATATTTCTCCCCCTTAAGTTGGTCCAAAAGGTTATCAATCTGTGGGATCGGGTACCTATTCTAGACAGTGATCTTATTCAGCACCCGATAGTCAATACAAAGTCTCGAAGTCCCATCCTTCTTCTGTACCAACACGAACGGGCTCCTATAGGGTGATGAACTTGATTGGATGTGACCTTTTTGGAACAACTCCTAAATCTGCCTCTTGATTTCATCGTTCTCTATAATGGAGCATTGATAGATTGGTCCATTGGGTAGTGGTGCACCTGGGGTCAGATTGATGGAGTGCTTGACCTGACAATGCAGAGGAATCCCTACGGGGGAGGTGAAGATGTCCTCATACTCCTCCATGACCTTGTCCATCTGTAGTTTTCATGTGGAGGGGTCCTGTCTGGAGGTCGTGGATACCATCTTCTTCTTTCCTTGAGGGCGTATCATCAGGAAAACAAATTTCTAGGTTTTGGAAGTGAGCTCACTGCATTTTTTTTCAGTAACCAAAGAGATGGAGGTAGGCGGTGCTACCTCTGTTATCGTGTACAAATTATTTCCCAAAGTAACAATAACAACACAAGACCCTGACTCATATACAACATGTCGCTTCTATAAGTATGTTTGGCCTAATAATACATCGAAAACATCAAGGGGAGAAACGTCACACAATACCCCATCCATGAAGGGATTGATGTTGTATGGAAAGCGACACTGTTGGGTAAAGTGAAGATCCCGTCCTTGGTGAAGCCACCTGATGGTGTATGGTTGTGGATGTGTTGTGGTCGGTAAGCCCAACCGCTTCACAACCTCTGCCAAAATGAGGTTCTTTGGCTCCTACTGTTGATAATGAACTTTAGCGGGGTTCCTTTACCCACATCTGGGAGTGGAAGAGGTGTTGCTCCTCCTATGGATCTTCGAGTTCCTCCTTCTGGATCTTCATGGTGGCAACGGTGGCATTGGGCTCTACATTGATAATCTTCTTCCCTTTGTCATTCCCCTTATCAGGTTCTGACTCAAAGTCTGAAAATGCATCTGATGCTAAAGACTTTAGCTCGGCCACTAGTGACTGCTTGACTCGACACTCACTTGTGTTGTGAGTGGAGCTCTTATGGAACTCACACCACTTTACCGCGTCCTTCTTTGGCTTCGCAGTGTTTTTCTTTGCTTGCAACTTTGGCAGGTTGTCTTGGGCCACCCTACCTTGGCTTTGTCTTTTGTTCAGTAGTTTGGGGGCGCCTTTCCCTTATTTCGGATTTGCAGATCCAAAGTCTCACTTCTTCTATTTAAACTTCTGCTCGATCTTGATAGTGTATCAGTATGTCGTGTCGAGTGAGGAGATGTCAAGGAAATCCATTTCATCCTGGATGTACCTGTGTAGGTAGCTGTGGTATTTGAGTACCAAATGCAGCTCAGAATCCTTGATACCCAAATTGGTGTGAAGGGTATGAAAAATATTAGTAAACTTCGACACGTCTTGGCCCCTTCCTTGCCAAAGTGTGGTCCACTTTATGTATTTATCCTCATCGCTTATGACAAGTAGTACTGCTCCTTGATGGAATTCTGGAGTATATTCCAAGTGGGTGCGGCTGAAAAAAGTGAGGTCGTACTTTCATCCTTATACTCGCAGTAGGTTTCCCACCAGTCCTTGATGTGGGGGGTGACTTTGAGAAGAGCGAAAGTAATCTTTTCCTGGTCAGAAAAATCATGAATAGAAAAATACCCTTCTAGAAGATTTAACAATTTATCTACAATGTATGCATCTATCTGACCCTCAAATATGGGAATGTCAAAGTTAACTTGTACCTTAAAGGGTGTGGCGCTTTCAGAGTAGCTGTTGGAAGTAGATGTGCCGCCCTGTTATAAACATTTTTGGGCACTTCAACCCCAATCACAAATGTCCATAAATTGAGGGCTCTTAAGTCCCTAAAATGGTTGCTTCACTGCCTAAAGGAACAAGGTCAACTGATTACATCATCTCCCAGAAGTTCTCCACTGAAAACTGCTCATAAATGGTCAAAACTGGACCATACTGAAAGCTCCATGCA
>APFE031405559.1:20165-31543 GCA_000404065.3 Pinus taeda | reverse complement strand
CAAGAAGGAGAGGGAATCAAGCGCAAGACTCAGGTTGGCCCTCTTGGTTCTCCTCTCATCTATTTTCATAAAAGGAATCAATAGTAGACTTTGATTGTTTGTTTCTAAGATAGCCACCCATCTTAGTGGGAATAGAAGTATCCGTGTGGACACTATTCCCATATAACAAAATGGCGACTCCGCTGGGGACCGACTAGATTACTTGTTAGCCTTCGAACTGCATCTGTCATACAAATGCAAAGTAGATCAGTGTTGCTTTAGTCAATCTCTAGGTTTTTGTTTATAAATTAAACAATAGATCTGCAAGCAATCTAATTGCTCTGAGTGGTGGCTTTAGTAACCTCTTAAATCACCCCCATGTTTTTACATACATTGATCTGTACTTATTCAACTTAAACACCTGAACTAAACTGCAAACTGTGAGTGAAGTCTCATTCAAAGTCTCACACTGTAACCATCGCACCCTGCCTTCAAGGCAGCCTGTATGCATCGCACTTCCCGAATGGAGTAGGTGCTTTGCATACTGAGTTCACTGTGTAACAGGTGTGATGGTCAGGGAGGACTAGTTTTACCCTCCGACTGTGGATTTTTATTACTGTTTTTAGTCTTATTCAAGAGTTTTTGCTGTCTGTAATCAGTTTACTTCTGTGAATACCCCCTTCTCTTGCATTATTCCACCTCCTTAGTGCAAAGAACTATAAATGTTTTTTATGTATTGTGCGTCGTTTTAGTTCTCTTTTGCAAAAAGTAACATAGTCGAACTGTTGTCTCTAGATTTGAATGTGTCGTAGCTATCATTTTTCAGTTTTAGAAAGCAATCCCATTGTCTTGGATAGTTGATTATACAGTTAATATTGCATAAGATTTTATTTACTAGTTTTAAAGTGTCGAAAAACAATTTCCATTTCATAATCGCAAAGTGTCTCTCTTGCTTTCACTTCGTTTTGAAAAAGAATTTTGTTGAGTACAGTCGCTTTAAAAGTAATTCAGTTTTTCACATAGCTTTCTTAGCATCATTTACACATTAAGAGAGCTGAAAACCAATACATGCATGTGCATTTGCATCTTGAATGCTTGGCTTGATTTAGAACTGTGCATATTAGCGTGTGCTCTGTGCTCTGTGAAGAAAAGATGCTTGACTTTCTTCCCCTTAGTAGCTAGGATTTTCATTACTGAAAGAAGATAAAATTTTTGTTTATCATCTTACACTGCATTTAGGAATTATACATACATCACATGGTGAACCTGAAAGGCAAACTACTAAGCTAGATCAACTTAAAATAATTCTCAATGAATCTAACAATGCTTTGGAACTTAACGCAACATCTAGAGGTCTACGCTAGAGACATATTCTGGCATCGTAAAGCCTGGTAACTATTGCTTTCAGTGTTGGTTGGGTGATTCCTCCACTCTGAGACGGAAAGTTCCAGTACGGACTTGTGCTCCCACGTACTGTCGCGTATATATTGGGAGACCACAATAGGCTACATCCTTTATCCTTAGGAAGCCATGTCTGTCGCCCTATCAATCATAATGCACCGAACACAGCATTCGGGAAGACTAACTACCGTACCGTAAAAAGTATTATGCAGTTTTACTATTGGTTTGGTAATCCTCTCTGCCTAGATCTCCAGAGAAGTCCATTTTGATCCTTTTCAGACTCCTTAAAGGAAAAGGTGCTCTGAGCGCTTGTCACTTCAAGCTCAATAAAAATTGAAGGTGACTAGAGTCATTTTGTTTTTTCTTGACTCTTTAAAATTGAAAAAACAAGTTGTGTTAAAGCGTCTAAAATTCATTTAATTTGAAAAACATTTTTACCTTTTATTTTGAGTTGATCAAGTAATCTGCAATTGTGGAAGAAAGTCAATCAAAACCCGGTCATTCATGGAGACTTACAAGTCAACCATCGTTGACTCTGGAAGCAAAGCCATTCTGGACGAAGTGAACTCGTTTAACCAGATCAAAGTCCCCTAGGTTGGTTGGAGTAAGCACTCCAACATCCTCAGAGACTCCGGTTACTCCGAACATTTCTGGAATCCCTGCCTCTACGGAAGAAATTCCCCAACAGCAACAGGACATTATAACTGATCCTAGTGTGACGGTTAACACTTCTATTCCTGAACCGGTTCCGTCTACAGCCGATTCAGAATGTGTTACTCCCAAACCATCTGTTGCTGCAGTACTCACATATTTTTCGGCACCAAAAATATTTTACAGACCTGATGGTCTGCCTCTTCCTCCTAAATTGATTGCCATAGAAGAGATTGTGGAAGGTCCTCCATCTAGCACTCCAACTCAACTTGGAGCTAGGATCGCCCTGTATCCTTCTTCATCAGAGAATATTCACCCACCCTCGGAAGTTCCTGAAGAATCACTCAGAAATCTTTTGGATAGACTTAATATGTCTGAACAACCGTCAACATCAAGGACTGTGTCACTCAACACAGCAACAGTGGAAGCTCCTTCTGCCTTTCCAACAATGTTCGCCGGCATGCCATCTGTCCCAACCAATTTTCAACCGCTGGATGGAGTCCATCTGGGGACCATTTCGACAGTATGGACTATTCCTGTTTGTTTGTCCGAAATTATATCTGGAATCTCTTACGTTGAGTCTCAACAAATTGATCCATCACAAGGTCAATTTGGGCAAACTGGTCCCCAAAGGAAAAATGTTCCTTTGAGCACTCGATTATCGTCATATGGAGGGCCGTATATCCTTTCATTGTCTTCCCCAGAAGGACAACCATGCGTGAGTTCGCAACAAAATTTGGGTTATGCTGGAATCACAACTAGCGGTTGGGTACCAGTCATGTCTCAACAACCAAGAGTTGTATGTTCAATACAACAAAGTTCACCTATGACAAACATTCCCACTACGCCGGCTATTGTGGCTGTATCACAAGTAAAAGCGTCACCAATTGTATGCCAACCTCAACTTTCACAGGTGGCAATACAAAAATCTCTTGTACCTCCGACACAACCACAATCACCCACTAGTGGAATGGCACATGTTCAAATGGGGAACACCAACCCCCATCTTGGTCAAACAGTCAGTGCTGGACAACAGTCCATGGCTTTACAACCATGGCTGGTGCAATACCAACAACTGCAACTCCATCAAGCTTACCAAGGATATGAGCAACAAGTCTTTACGAGTAATGGGCAGTAGTATCAACCATATCATAATGGTTATGCCCATCAACCTTACCAAAGTTACCAACATCAAATGCATTATGCTGGTATGCAAATACCGACTGCTCAAACGATTTCGTCTTATCTTGGGTATGCTCAACCAAGCCTAAATCAACAGTTTCCCTTCGTGGCAACTCTAGAGTTACCAGATCTAAGTCGACTAACAAACAATCCAATTGCCTACGCCCCTTGGTGGCTGACGATCCCGCATAAACTTCTATCGAATATTCCTAAATTTAATGGAAATCCGGGTGAAGACCCATCGAATCATGTGATGACCTTTCATCTATGGTGTTCTTCAAACACTCTCAATGATGATTCGATTCGGCTTCGCCTCTTTCAGCACACATTAACTGGTCCAGCAGCAAAATGGTATATCGAACTGCCTAGAGCTTCATTTGATAACTTCAGTACCCTAGCCACAACCTTTTTAACCCATTTTCAATTACCTATCAGGTACGAAACAGGAACTGAGCTCCTTACCAATTTCAAACAAACGTCAGCCACTCACATATCCGACCATATTCATGAGTGTCGGCGTCGCCGTAGAATGGTAAAAACATATGTTCATGATCAGCTATTGGCTGAATGGTTTATTAAGTCACTGTTACCCGCTATTACAGAAGATGTGGCAAAAGGGGGAGTCATCACTGAAGAGCAAGTTATTGCTCGTGTACAATATCTATACTTGATCTACATTCAGTCTGGCACGCTCTACGATAAAATCCCTGACGCTCCTAGACCAGAATTCTTCGTTCCTCCGCCTCCTAAATCAAACAAAGACTCTCATGCCGGCGATGGTGTGATAGGTACGACAAGCACTAAAACCAAAAAGGCCACATCAAAAAAGGCCCGCACGGGTTCGAATCAAGATGAAAATGACAAATTTCTAGCCTCGGAAGTAAATGTTGTGTCAACAAACAAAGGCAAAGAAACCAAGCAACCAGGAGGCAAGAAGAAAAAACAAGGGAAGAAGAAAAACCAGGGAGACTGATCTCCTAGAAAATCTTCCGTGAACCCTTCTGGGAATACGAAACCAAAAAATCCGTGTACTATATGTGACGAGGATCACTGGACCCAAGAATGTCCATATAAAGAAGAAATTAGAAAATTCTTCAAAAGTTCAAAAACCTCAGCTGTATTGACTGACCCATTTCCAAACCCAGGAACAAATCTGGTTGCAAGCGAAAATGCTTCCCTGTCCCAAGCACTAATTTTTTCAGTCTCGAAGCAATTTAATGATACTCTTATAACGACAAGGAGTAAAGATTACGGGAATCCACTGATGTTGAACGACAAGTATAACGATCAACCTAGTAGCTCAACAACGACTTCAACAGAAGTCGTGCCACCCATCATTCCTGAATTAACAATAAAACCACCAAAGGGAGTAGTACACAAATCGACGTTTAATCCTTGTGCCCGAGCAACACAACACTATAATATAGTGGAGGATTTAGCCCAATCGCCATCCGCGATGTCAACTCTTGAAGTGCTGCAAAATTGACCCTCCCAAAAGTAGGCTTTATTGTCAGCAATAGGTGGAATTGACCCAACGGATTCCAATCTTGTATCTTTTAATCATAAAGGATACGACCCTCTGTTACCAGCTCAACTAGCTTTCCTCATTCAAGTGAAAGCCCTAAAAAAAAATGTTCATAGAAAAATTATTGACGAGGGAGCATCCACATGTATCATGTCGATGAATTGCTGGAAAACTTTGGGGTCTCTATCTTTGTTGCGATCGTCAACAACATTAAAATCATTTGATGGACAAACGTACACCCCGTATGGGATACTAAGTAACTTGCAAGTCGAACTGGGGGGAAAAACAATAGAAATTGATGTTGAAGTCATCGATGGAAATCTTGATTACAACATCCTACTGGGAAGACCCTGGATATATGCCATGGCAGCTGTTGTGTTGACCTACTTTAGGAAAATTGCATTTCCTTCACAACGAGGAATTACAATCATCGACCAACAAAATTTTCTCCCCAACAGTTCACAAGTTACGGGAAGCATTGCAATGATCCATGGAAGCCCTAGCATGCTTCATAATATCGGAGTAGGCCTACTAAAATACCCTACATTAATGGGAACCTTTACCCTACCGCCTCCTACCAATTTGGCGGAAGTGGCTAATGTAGGAACCTGCAATATGATATCTTCCATTCAAAAGATGTCAGAAAATGATGTTAAGATGGATCATTCGCAGATTTTGCCTCTAACCCCACTGGAAATATTATAGCAATCGATTTTCTCAGCATGGGAGGCAAACGAGCATCAACGCTCGTCAAGCGTTTGGATAGATAGGTCTAAGGAATATGACACCCCTTCAGATCCTTGGTCACAAGTACACCTTACAGACGAAGGAATCATTCAATCGATGATGATCGAAGGGGCACCATGGGAAGATCACCACCATCGTTCCCATCTTCCGACTAGTGAAGAAGATAATTTCGACGACCTACAACATCCTTCAGTATTTGACTTTCTGACGAATACTGTAAACACGGTGGATTCCGAGAGAAACCTATCCAATATCTAAAAGACAATTGCCATAAACATCTCGACCAAAACAAATGTTGTAGAGAACATTCATGTTGGCAAATCTTGTTCTTCTTTTGAACTGGAAATATATAGCACTCTCTTTCGCGAGTTTAGAGATGTCTTTGCTTGGTCATATGATGAAATGCCAGGTATCGACTCAAGCATAGTTGAACACGAGATTAATATGTATCCAGATGTCAAACTAATATGACAATGGCTAAGGCAGGTTCACCCCAAAAAATTCGTTGCCATCAAGGCAGAAGTCGAAAAACTCCTCCATGCTGGTTTCATTTACCCCGTTCCTTTAACCGATTGGGTATCGAATATTGTTCCTGTGATGAAAAAACAAGGAACTATTAGAATGTGCATTGATTACAGGTATGTAAATCAAGCTTGTCCAAAAGACAACTACCCTACACCCTTTATCGACTAGAATATTGATGAATGCGCTAGATGCAACATCTTTTCATTCATGGATGGATTTTCCGGGTATAATCAAATAAATATCTGCCCATAGGACTAGTCAAAGACTGCATTCATTTGTTCGTGGGGCACATTCGCATATCACAAGCTACCCTTTAGTTTTAAGAACGTAGGGGCGACTTTTCAGAGAGCAATGAACTATGCTTTCCACGACATCAAAAACATCGTTCAACCTTATCTCGATGATCTCCCAGCTCATTCACAAAAGCAGACCGATCATCCGCGCCTTTTGAGAGAAATATTTCTACGTTGCCAACACTACAAGATAAGACTCAATCCACACAAATGTGTGTTTTGTGTCAGTTCTAGTCGTTTACTTGGCTTCGTTGTCTCAAAGAATGGGATTCGTCTCGACCCTTGCAAGGTTCAGGTAATCATCAATTTGCCTCCACCTTTAAGCCTGCTTCAGATTCAAAAACTCCAAGGGAAAGAAAATTTCCTTAGGAGGTTCATTCCAAATTACGCCGAACTAGCTAAAGGTTATACCCATCTATTGAAAAAGGATGTACCCTTCATTTGGGACCAGGCCGTGCAAGCTTCCTTTGACGCATTAAGGAAATCTCTAATACAAGTGTCATTAATGTATGCTCCTGATTATCAAAAAGACTTTAACCTGTATCTGGCTACAACAAATACAACCATAGAAATGATTTTAGTTCAAGAAGACAATGGAATTGAACATCCTATATATTATTTAAGTCGAAACTTAAATGATACGGAAATGAAATACTCCTACGTTCAAAAGCTAGCCCTCGCAGCTGTTTAAGCAATACAGAGATTTCGACACTACATCCTCTTTAGGAAAACTACCATTTTGTCAGATTTCAACCCCATGACTTATATATTGTTACGACAGTTACTGGGGGGCAAGTATTCGAAATGGATAGCAATTCTCCAAGAGTTTGATTTGGAATTTAAAAGATCCAAATCAAAGAAAGCTCTGGTATTCGCAGAGTTACTATGCGATCTCCCATCGTCATCCAACGATGCAACATCCGAAGAAGCAATCGTGGATGAAAATTTGTTTCTGATATCTTCAACCGATTTGTGGTATGGAGATATAATCATTTATCTCCAGACACAAACATACAGGTCTAATACCTCACGCTCCGAACAGTGATGTATTCGATACCAAGAAAAAGACTACGTGATCGTCGGTGATACTCTTTACTGTCGTGGTATCGATATAGTTCTGTGGAGGTGCCTCACCCTTGAGGAGGCCGAAAAAGTCCTGAATGACTGCCATTCAGGTGCATGTGGGGGGCATCAATCTGGTTATGCTATAGCACAAAAAAATTTGTGATCAGGTTACTTCTGGCCAACAATGTTCAAAGATTGTATAACCGCAGTTAGAAGTTGTCATGCTTGCCAAATTTTCAGTAGCAAAACCAGAAGACCACCCACACTGCTGCAACTAGTAGTAGCTGTTGGGCCATTCGCCAAATGGGGCATAGATTTCATGACATGTAACCCCACCTCGACCGGGGGGCATGGATACATAATAGTCGTAGTGGACTATTTTACCAAATGGGCTGAGGTGATGCCTACATTAAACAACAGCAGTGAAACGGCTGCCCTTTTCTTTTTCAATCACGTAGTCTCCAGATTCGGCGTTCCACAGGCCATAGTCACAGATCATGGATCACATTTTCACAATCACATGATGGTTGAGTTGGCTACCAAATTAGGATTGTCCCATGATAGCTCTACTCCGTACTATCCGCAAGCTAACACACAAGTTGAAGCAATAAACAAAGTCCTAAAGCACATGCTGCAAAGGATGATCGGAGTCCACAAATGGGATTGGCACCTAATCCTGTACTCAACCTTGTGGGCATACCAAAAATTGGTAAGAAATGCAACTGGATTCACACCTTTTCAATTGGTGTACGTTCTCGAAGCAATCTTACCGGTTCAATGTGAAATCTCATCCCTCAAACTCACAGTCGACCTTCTCCCCGGAACCTCAGAAGAAGAGGCTCGTTTCTTGGAATTAATCCATTTGGATGAAACTCGTCGTGATGCAGCTTCAACTAACGAGGCTCATAAGAAACGATTGAAAGCACAGTTCGACAAGAATGTCAAACCTCGCATCTTATTAGAGGGTGACCTGGTGTTACTTTATGACCAGGAATCCGATAAATTGGGAGCAGGAAAATTCAAATCATTATGGATGGGTCCCTATATTGTTAAACGAGTATTAGCAAAAGGAGCCTACGAGTTGATGGACTATGATGGGATTCCACTGGTGCAACCTCGCAACGGGTTGTACCTCAAACGCTACTATGCTTGATCTCACATAGTAGTCCTCGTGCTTTTGTTACATTTTTGTTTTCGCCAAGAGCATTTAATTTAGTTAAGTAATCCACTTTTTGCATTCATTGCAGATGTTGAACCTACTGGAAGCATTCGTTGGATATGACGATGGAGCAAGTCGTAGCTCGCGGAATCTGTCTTCTGCGGCATGGGCCATTTTTAATCCCAGCAACGAGTTAGTAAGTTTCAGAGGAGTATGTATTGGTCGGTCTACAAAAAATATCGATGAGTACAACACATTAATGGAACTCCTTTCTGATGCTATCGTACATGGTATATGACGACTTGTCGTCAGGCTAGACCCACAGCTCGTCATTCTACAACTCACCGGCATCTATGCTATACGAAATCCAGCTATCTATCGCATGTTCTTAAGGGTCAAAATTTTGGAAAGACAGTTTAATTTCATCCAATATCAACATATTTCCAGAAGTTTAAACACATTTACAGACTCATTGGCAAATTATGTGTTAGATAGACATTTGCGACATTTATAAAAAGAAGCATCACATCAATATATGCAACAGGATCATGTAACTAAACCAAAATAAAGCTCCGAAAATCAAAAATATATTCCATAATTGTTTATAGTTTGTACATAATGTTCTGTAACCAAGACAAAATTAGTCAAATGACCCAAAACTCAAAAATGCTAGGGGGCACTCTAGCCTAATGGTGCTGGTGATAACAAGTCACCGCCTGTGCAATAATGCGTAAGAGTCTAGTCCATCGACTCGGCACTCCAGTAGTATGTCGCTTAAACTGGTGGAACTAGGGCAACATCTGCATGAACACATAAGTTTTGATTAGTCTTAATCATAAGAATATAAGAACATTATAATCAACAATGAACAGAGATATGGTCAAAATAAAATTACCCATGACACCCCACTGCTCTCCAGCCGACAGCACCAAATCCGGATCACCTCTGAAATCCATACCAGCATATGGGAACCTGGCATAAACCATCTCCTGATGGTCAAACCACTCAAAGAAGGTCTCAGAAAAAGGAATCTAGGACTGACCAGCATGTCGAGACATGAAATCGACCCATCTCTACATTCGTGGTTCTGTCGGTGGAGGTAGGCCAAGTGATATATATTGTGGCTGCATCAGTGGGATTCAGTCCAAGGTGAAAGAAGTCAAAATAGAACCATAACCAAAGTTTTTGTATATGTCGCTCTTCACCTTGGTCAACTGTTCCTTCATCACAGAAAGTATTGCATCAGACCAAGTGAACACCTTTGGTTCAAGGCATTCCAAAGCATATTGCATATAAGATCTGTTGGCTATATGGAGAGCAGAACTACCAGCCAGTCTAGAAAAAGTAAATAGGATGGTCCGCAAGGGCCGGTCAGTGACGTCTCGGATATTGATCTTTCCATCCGCACTCGGCTAAGATCCCCCTCTACAATGTCGGTGAATGTACTCCCTTACAGACTCTCCCCCATGGGCAGAACCTGATAAAGAGAGAGGGGCTCCATGCCTCGACAAGCCGGTCAAAAAATAGATGTCCACCACTATCAAGGGGATCGATTTGCCCCTAATCTAGAATACCTGGTTGATAGGATCCCAAGCATTGAGGAAATACTGCAAAAAACTAATTTGTTGCCTCATGCTCGAGATACGGAAAAACTTTAGCAAGCCACAGTTCCGTAATGCAGCTACTGTGCTCGGATCATGTAAAGCAACAACGTCCTCTTATTCATGCTTGTGTTCTCGCCATGTGACAACCATTTTCCTCCGATGAATCTCTGAAAATCAAACAAGGGAAGAGTCAGGATCTTCATTTGGTGAAAACAAGCAAAACATTTCATGAGGAAACTATGAAAAAATTTTCCTCCCTGCGCCCATCGCACCCCAACAAGTGTTCTAGGAGCGATGCATACTAACTAGTCAGTGGAGACATCAGTATGCATCGCAGCTTCCGACTAAGGAAGGGTACGATGATCCTAGGGCGAGTTCTTTAAACCCCAGGGGCTTAGAAAAACAGGGAAATGAGCTCAAAATCCAAAATGAAAGGCATGTAATGAAAGAGCACAAGTTTAGCTCTTACCTGGTCCAAACGGCGTCGAGAATCGTCCACAGAATCTCCCGGAATCCACTGGTGAAAATCGGGGGGGGGGGAAATCGCCTCCAGAGCTCCAACAGACCAAATTCAAATGAAATGGTAAAATGAGAGGTAAAAGTCACTTTTAGTTTACTATGCACATAGTTCAAGTAAAATTTTAGTGTTTTGACTCATTTATCATACGTATGTTTTCATTTCTAATCGGTTTGATGAAGCAGATGAACAGGTAGTACCATCTTTGAAAGAACAAAATTTTAAGGGTAAATCAAAAAATCAATGACCATCATGGTGAGAAATGTTGTCGCAGAGTTCAAGCTCGTTAAAAAATAAACATAAGTCATGAGAAAGTGTCTCTCCCCACGTTTAAGCTCATTAAAAAATGAACAGGTAAATAATCATTGTGAATGCCTTATCGCCAGCTTTTGAGCCTTAGTCGTGTTCTCGCCATCACCTCCACTTTGTTTTTAGCCAATCATTCACCCCCCATATGATTGTTTACCCCTTCGAGGAACATCTGCGAAGAGTAATTCTGCTAGCCATCCTTGTAACACTGCCGTGATTGGAAAATTCCAAATCTTACCTGGAATTAGCTGCTACCCGAAACTATCACTCATTCCTCGAAAACGAGTCTTCTTTAAGCTCTTTTCACCTGACTCATAAAATATGAAAAGATTGCCAAGCGATTGGCCTCTCTGGCTCGTTAAAAGGCATCGGAAGTGCTATCCCTCCTCTAGATTTTAATCTTTTTGGACCTGAGGGATTA
>APFE031405559.1:5751-19472 GCA_000404065.3 Pinus taeda | reverse complement strand
AAGCGGCAAAACTCTATCAAGAAGGAGAGGGAATCAAGCGCAAGACTCAAGTTGGCCCTCTTGGTTCTCCTCTCATCTATTTTCATAAAAGGAATCAATAGTAGACTTTGATTGTTTGTTTCTAAGATAGCCACCCATCTCAGTGGGAATAGTAGTATCTGTGTGGACACTATTCCCGTATAACATGCCCCTGGGTAGCCGTTGAAGGATTTGGGCAAAGTTGTCCATCATCGCGTTACTTTGTTGCTCAAGGGCCTCTTCAAGCAAGATTTTGACAGGATCTCTTGCCCCCTCATCTTTCTTTTCATCCGCCACGGGAGGCCGTTGAGATTTGCGAGGTTGGTCTTGCAAAGGTTTGACCAGTTCAAGCCCTAACTCCTTATATCCCGACCTCATTGGGAATATGCAAAGAGAAATAGAGAAAGAGCAGACCGCTCTGATACCACTAATCTAGATTTAAACAGGAATGCAGAAAATTACAGAGATAACCATAAATACAGAGATACAACAGAAATAATACTTCATTTCATTAATGTAAAATACTGAAATATGCTTACAAACAAAAATGAAAATAAACTAGCTCAGGCGATGGTCTCTTATCTATGAGGAGAGATGTGGCAGCTACATGCCTATGAACTATCTTACAATGAGGCTCGAAGGCCTATTTATTGTTGAGAAACAATGGAAAACCATAAACATCGGAAACCCTAACCCTAGGAGATGAAGCACCAAATTATGGGCCTCATTTTGGGTAAATTGGTACATCAACTTCCCGGGGTCATAACTTTGGCATACAATCTTCGTTTGACACACCCAATACCTCATAGAAATATCTATTTGAGAAATACAACTTTGGGATGAGCAACATTAGTCCACCTATCTATGTTTCTCCCAATTTTCCCAAAAAACGCTGTTTAGGGCCTCAAAACGGCTCCGGAAGTTCAGCACCTGAAAAACTGCTAAAAATATTAAATAGTGCTACAAATAAGGAAACTAAAAAACTGAAAGAAGTTATGGTGGGGGTCCAAGTGGAATTGGTAGGTGGCTACCAATATCCACCTGGATCAAGTCACGTGGTATTACATACGATTAGGGCTAGGTCAGTTAGGCAAGCCCGCCGACCCAATCCACCCCCTACCCCCAAACCATAAAACAATATTACTGTTGGAAATAATACTGAGAGGGGGGGTGAATAAATATTATCAAATCACTAATTTTATTTCCCAAATAGATTTATATATGCTACTTTAGTGAAGTGAACTAGCATGTACATGTGACTATGCTTAAAGAAACTAGCGTATATGCAGAGAACTTGTGATTTAGACAGTTTATCGTGTGTTGAGCTTAAAACAATATATTAGATATTTATTAGATAGTGCAGTAAAAGCATAATAAAGCATCACACATAAGAAACACACATGAACACCAAGATTTAAAGTGGAAACCCAATGTGGGTAAAAACCACCTGTCATTGTCGTCTCTGTCTTCCTTTAAAAATAAGAAAATATGTTTACAATCTTGTACCTGTGCAGACTCATACTAGTACGTAGGCTTCTACCTGCAGAAGGTTACAACATTCTCTCATTTTCCAGCTTCTACTAGAAGGGAGCTGCAACCCCCTAGATCTTATACTAGCCAAAATGTTTACTAGTACGTAGGTGCCAGCCTACAGAAAAACTTCACTTTTCCACTAGGGAGCACGTTTCATAAATTTTTGAATTGGATGCTCCTGGTACACAACAATACACATGAAGGCCTTGTTTCACCCAATTTTCATACTGGACCCATCAAATATTTTAAACTTAAACTGCATCAACCAATATTCAGATAATTTGAACAATCATATCACTGACACCAGAACATTGTGTTGAACCCAGAACCCTGCATCATCATCCAAAACCAGCTGTAACCTCAAAAATCATGCATTAGAGTGTATACGCTACTTGGTTGAACCCAACTTGCGTATATCTCTAAAGATATTGAATCATAAACTTCTAAACCACAGATTGTACCAATCAGTGACATTCTGAAGATCTACTATTATATTACAGAGTTCAAAATAGATAGAAACAAGGATAACCCTTCCTTCTTAATCAATAAATCCATCAGACTCAATTTCCTTATACAATAGTTCTACGTTAAGATCTAAGAGGACTTCATTGACAAAAAATATTAAAACAACTGAATTTAATCAGATAGATCAGTCAGATTTGAACATAAGCTTTTATTTTTGTATACGCTACTTGAAAGAGTCGAACCTGCATGTACACGTGCTTTGGCCGAGATGAAATTGCATATAGATCTGCAAATTTTGACTCGGAACTTTGCTGCAATTCCAAACTTCAGACAAACCCAGATTATGATAAATAACAAGTAAAACTAGCTCAAAACATCAGATCTGGTCTCAACCAATATCAGATCATTTAAGAATAAGTCATTTCAAGTCTCATGATTCCTGATCCAATGTTGGACTCAAGGTGCATATGAAAATTTCAGATCCCATCCCAAACATAACCCTGCAACATAATATATACTTCAGATAGAAGTATTCCTTAGAATCTCATTGCTTGCACCACTTGGCCTAATGATCGTCTTCTCCTTATATACTCTTAGGCCTTTCTCAATACCTTGGACCAAAACCACTTAGGACCAATACCTAGGGTCAATACCTTGGACCAAATGCCTCGAACTAATTACCTTGGACTAGAATACCTTGGACCAAAAACTTGGTTTTGCAACATGTATGTGTTTTTCCTCCTGTGAAAGTGTGTGTATACGTTATACGCTACTTTTGTATTGTTAAACCGCATGTATACGCGCCTTGGACAAAGTGAACCAGCATATACCTCTCTTTCTTCATTCTTTGATTTGTAATCCTTTGTTTTTGACCCACTGCACTGTGAACTTTCATTTGAGTGAGTTTCCATCAAGGACAACACCTGTATCATAATGCCAACAATCTCCCCCTTTGGACTTGATGGCAACAAAAACACCAAGACACTCTCCCCCTTTGACAACAAGGGCAAAGGGTGGACCAAGATATTCTCTCCCCTATGCTGCTCATGCTCCCCCTGAGTACATGCTGACTTATCTGATTGAGCTCCCCTTTTTACAAGCTGAGACGCACTCAAACCATCCATGCTCCCCTTGAGCATAAGCAAAGTCTGCAAAAATATTCTCCAAAAGAACCAACAGGACTCTATAACTTAGCTATGTGAGAATGACCATCCTAGCACCAAGGACTCATACATACATCCATCTCCCAACCAAGTGGGGATATACCAAATGTTTATACATGACAGAAATATAATTACATCATCCATCCCATGCAAGGTGGGGATACAAATTACATCATTTATTCAATAGGACTCATTCAAATGCATGAGAAGACATATGACACCCTAGCCTTTTACATAACTTAACCATTAAAATGGTATAAATATCTGAAGTCATAGATGGAGTCAGCAACCATAACACCAACAATGTTGAATGTAGGTGAAGGTTAATGCTCCCCCTAAACCTGTGCTACATGTGCATTGTTAACAAGTCAATGATCAAGGTATCTTTGTCAGTCAGATAAAAATTGACGAACGAAGCATATCGATAGATAGTAATCATCAATATCTGACAGAGCACCCATATCTGAGCCTGCACCACTATTTTCCTGTCTGACAAACATATACGCTCCTTGACACTCAGAAATTCATGTGTGTACACGACCATGCTTGATGAAACGCGCATATAATAACCTTTCTCTGAAAATTTTGGTTTTAACAGCAGGATATGCAGTAACTACTCCATGCTTTTGTCTAAGATATTGAAATGTCTCTCTAGGCAGTGGTTTAGTGAATAGATCAGCAACCTGTTCTTTGGAGGGAACATCCTCCAATTTGACCTTTTGTTAAAGCAGTTGTTCATGTAGAAAATGGTACTTGATGGGTATGTGCTTGGTCATACAGTGCATGACTGGATTCTTTGAAACACTGATGGCACTTATATTATGACATAGAATGGAGATAGGTGGAGTACATGTGATTTGAATGTCTTGCAAAGTTTGCATCATCCAAAGTGGTTGTGTGCATCAAGATGTAGCAGCCACATATTTTGCTTTAGCTATAGATAAAACAATTAAACTTTGTTTCTTGTTGAACCAAGACACTAACCTAGAACCCATATAGAATGCACCACCACTAGTGCTTTTTCTATCATCAACACTTCCTACCCAATTTGCATATGTATATGCATGAAGAGTAAGATATGCATCTCTAGGATACCATAGACCAAAGTCTTGAGTTCCTTGAAGATATTTGAAAATTCTTTTGACTACCTAAAGGTGTGATTCCTTTGGATTTGATTGGAACCTTCCAACTATTCCTATTGCATGCATGATGTCAGGTTGGGTACCTGTTAGATAAAGCAGACCACCAATCATGGATCTGTAGGTAGGTTGATGTACTACTGCTGATTCATCGTTTGAGCTGAGACTGCATCCTATTACCATTGGGGTACATACAGGTTTGGAATCGTCAATTCCATACCTTTCCAAGATCTATTTGAGATATTTTGTTTGTGAAAGAAAAATACCATCTTTATTTTTTTGAACTTGTAGACCAAGAAAATAGGTAAGTTCACCAAGCAAGGAAATTTCAAATTCTTGCTGCATTACTCAACAAAAATTCTGACTCATGGATTCTTCATTGCTACCAAAAATGATATCATCAACATAAACAATAATAATTAGCAATTTATTAGTTTAAATCTTTGTATATAGATTGCTATCTGCTGAACATTTTGTAAAACCTTGTTGGTGTAGATATTTGTCAAGGTGGTAATACCAGGCCCTTGGAGCCTGTTTCAGACCATAGAGGGCATTTTTTAGTCTCCATACAAGTTTTGCATCATTTCCATGAATGAATCCTTTTGGTTGTTCAATATAAACTTCTTCTTCTAAATCTCCATTCTGGAAGGCTGATTTTACATCCATTTGGTATATTTTGAATTTCTTAAAGCTAGAAAGAGCAAGAAGCATCCTTATGGCTTCAAGTCTGGCAATAGGTGCAAAAGTTTCTTCAGAATATATACCTTCGTATTGAGCATACCCTTTGCAAACAAGTCTAACCTTGTTTCTAATGACTTCTCCATTTTCATTCAGCTTGTTTTTGAAAATCCATTTAGTTCCTATAATAATTTTATCATGAGGTCTAGGAACTAATTCCCAAGTATCATTTTTTCAATTTGCTCAAGTTCTTCATCCATGGCCTTGACCCAAAATTCATCTTTGCATGCTTCTTTTACATTTTGAGGTTTGGTGGAGGATAGTAATGCTAGATAAGTTGAGGTCCTTGTAATAGTTCTTCGTTTCTGTACACCTACCTCCTTTTCCCATAAAATTTGAGTTTCTCGATGATTTTTCTGAACATACCTGGACGGAGTCTTTTCTTCTACCATTATCTCTTCTTCTTGTGATTCATTGGTTTCTTCTTCAATATAATTTTGATTTGATGTTTGAAAATAATCCCCATCTTGTTCATTGTCATAATCTTCTGTTGATTTTGTCTATTTTGGATTTTTGCACGCTTCATCAACTACAACATCAATGCTTTCAACAATTTTTCCAAGTATTTTATTATAGCATTTATATCATCTACTTTTGGAAGAGTAACCAAGAAGAATACCTTCATCCGCTCTGGGTTCAAACTTACCAAGTTTTTCATCAGTCCTTTTGATATAACATTTGCTTCCAAAAACTTTAAAGTATTTTACAGTAGGAGTCTTACCATACCAAAGTTCATGTGGAGTTTGAGTGTTGTTTCCAATTCTTGGCTAAGAATAGTTACAATAGCGAATGCAGCTTCACCCTAGAAGGTTGCAGGAATTCCAAACTCATCTAGCATAGCTCGAGCCATTTGTTGAGCTATTCTATTCATTCCTTCAACCACACCATTTTGTTGAGGAGTCCTTGCAGTGGAGAATTGCCTTTTCATTCCATGTTGTTCAAAAAATTCAAAGTATTCAGCCAAGGTAAATTCCCCTCCTCGATCAGATCTGAGGCATTTGATTTTTTGATCTGATTCATTTTCAACCAAGGCTTTGAAGGCTTGGAAATTTTCAAAAGATTCATCTTTATGATTTAGAAGACCTACCCAACACATTTTGGAAAAATCATCAATGAAAAAAATAAAGTATTCTTCTCCATGAGGTGACTTTTTCCTTGATGGTCCACATAAATCAGTATGGAGAAGTTCAAGAGGCTTACTAGTTGACCCTTCCTTTTCCATGAAGTGAACTCTGGTTTTCTTGTCGATTTCACATGGTTTGCATATTGTATTTTCTGGGATGTTGATATCTGGAAGATCATGAAAAACCTTGAATCGACATGCTTTTCTTATTTGAGAAAATCTTAGATGTCCCAATCTTCTATGCCACAACCAGTTTTCATCATTTTTGCTTAGATAGCACTGTTGTTGTCCTCCCTTGAGTATGTATAAGTTGTTTGGAGTTCTTGTACCTTTGATCACGGTCTCTCCTATATCAATCTCATGAACAACACATTCGTTTGATCGAAACACCAGTTCATTTCCTTGATCACATATTTGACTGGCACTCAATAGGTTATGCTTTAAACCGTTTACATACATAACATTCCAACTTTAACCTTTTCTTTCAAGAAAACAAAGCCTTTACCTTTTATGCTAGCACGAGTGTCATTTCCAAATGACACATTCTTTTCCTTTTCTAAGGAATTATATGAGTGAAGCTTTTCTTTGTCACCTATCATGTGTTTTGAGCATCCACTGTCGATGTACCACTGATTTTCTTGTCCTTCTGCATACAATGCTATAGCACATCTTTCTGTTTGAGATTCTTTCCTTCTCGATATTTTGGGATTTAATGGAGTTTTCTCCTTTTTAGATGTTTGTTGAAATTTTCTCCTACATTCAGGTTCTTCATGACCAAAGTAGTTACAGATTGAGCATTCTATTTCATTTTCAAGAAGAGAAAAGTATTATAGGAACTTTTCTTGATCCCTATTACACTCCTTTGATTTCATGCTTCTCTACTCATGATGGTTTTGCAAGAAACACATTGAGTAGCTTTGTGTCCAAATTTATGACATGAAAAACATTGCCCATTAAAGAATTTCCTGCGACTATCGAATCTATTGACCTGGTGATTGTAGTTTCTATTGACATTCATCTTTAGAGAAAATTTAGTATGATTTACTTGAGGTTGGTTTTGGCTTCTATTCATCCTTGGAGTAAATTGAGTCTGATTTCCTTGATGATCTGCTTTATGCCTTTGCTGACGATTGTCACACTGTTCACTGGTCTTTGCTGCATCAAGATAGATTTTGGTGGAGGTTGACAGCTTCTGTGATTGAGATGTTTCTTTAGTATATCCAAGACCTGTATTTATCAGAGGAGAACGCTAAACTTTGATATTTCATTTAAGGTTTCTGATCCTTTAGAAAATCTAATATTGAGAGATTTCATTTTCTCAAGATCCTTTCTTAGACCCACAATTTTACAAATTTTTTCATTGTGTTTTTCCTTTTCAGAAATTTGGTACGTCAAGGTATCTTTAATCATATTCTTTTCTTCTAAATAGATTTTGAGTTCAGACATTTCTTCATGAAGGTCTTCCTCTTCTAAAGCATCCCAAAAATTATCATCGTCATAAGCCATGAGAAGTCTGTAATCTTGTCCAGTTTCATCTTCATCACTATTAGATAAACCATCGCTATCTTCATGAGAATAGTAGCTCCTTTTATTCACAATTTGTTTTTTATTCCATTTTGCATATTCGTTTCCTTTTTCATATTTATCTTTATGGGGACATCTGGCAGCATAATGACCAACTCTGCCACAAGAAAACCATTTGAAGTGTATCTTACCTCTAAACCTTCCAGAACCCTATTGAAGCTTTTTGACAAAGTTTACCTCATCTTCTTCTTCTGAATATGTATTGATTCATTGTGTTCTTCCTTTCCTTTTGTTGATGCTTTGAATGTGGCTTCTCTCATATCCGATGGTCCTCCTTTTGTCATCTCAACGGCTCTTAAGATTCGATGAAGCTGCGTCATAGTGATACTCTGCAGATCCTATTTTTCTTCTATGGCAGACACTTTGGATTCAAATTTAGCAGACAAGGATCTCAAAACTTTCTCAACTAAGGTAACTTAATTTCTTCACCCAAATTCTTCATACAATTGACAACTTCATCTATACGTAGGAAGTAACTAGCTATACTTTCATCACTATGCATCTTAAGAGTTTCATACTAAATTTTGAGAGTTTGAAGCTTAACAAATTTTACCTGAGAATCTCCTTCGTAGCTTAGAACGATTTTGTCCCATATTTCTTTGGCTAATTTGAGTTGCATGACTTTGACAAACTCTAATTGTGACAGACTTCCCAATAAAGTATTAACAGCTTTGGCATTGGTTTCATATTGGTTTTTACCTGTCGTATTGATCCAGGTGGATATTGGTGGCCACCTGCCAAGTCCACATGGACCCCCACCATTGTCTTTCTCAGCATTTTCAGTTTCCTTAATTGTAGCACAACTTACTATTTTTAGCAGTTTTTCGGGTCCTGAACTTCCGGAGCCGTTTTGAGGCCCTAAACGACGTTTTTTGGGAGTGTTGCCGTTCCAACAATGATAGTGCTCGAATAGATCTTTCTAATGAGCTATTGTACGTGTCAAACGGAGATCATATGCTAAAGTTACGACCCCGGGAAGTTGATGTACCAACTTACCCCCAAACGGGGCCCACAGTTTGGCGTTTCATCTCCTAGGGTTAGGTTTTGGAAAGTTAAGGGTTTTTTCATTGTTTCTCAACAATAAATAGGCCTTCGAGCCTCATTCTAACACAGTTCAGAGGCATGTAGCCATCACATCTCTTCTCAGAGATAAGCTACCATCGCCCTAGCTAGTTTATTTCCAATTCTGATTGTAAGCATGTTTCAGTATTTTCCATTAATGAAATGAAGTATTATTTCCACTGCATCTTTGTGTTTATGGTTATCTCTGTAATTTGTTGCGTTCCTGTTTAAATCCGGATCAGGTTACCCATGTATTATGATGGAGGGTAAAAATTTTATATGGACTTAAATAAAAATAGCGGGACTAAGTTAATCTACCCAAGTCAAATTTAAGTGGGGGAATTGTTAGGGGTAGTTAGGGTAAATGTGCCTTGGTCATAGAGTCAATTTTATATGATCACTAATAGATTTTCCATTCATGATTTACAAGCTCAATATTTTGGCAACCCATGATGGAACAAACCTAGTTCCTTAATTCCTAATTAAGGACATAAAGTAGCATAATTTCAACTATCCAGTTCAACTCGAAACTTTGTCATGAGATCACCATCACCTTCTACTTGTTGAGAGCTTTCCAAGGACACATTTTTTGGTGTTAGTTTATTGGAGTGAAGTTGTTCTAAAAGTCCGTCTTATGCAAGTTTTTGTTTCCTACATAGAGCCAACAATAATTGATTAGTCCACAAGAAAATGAATAACAAGCAAAGTAGTGAAATATAACATGAGATATTAACACTACAATGAAAAAGCATGAACATAGAAAGAAAATAATAGTTTGGGAAATAATAAATATCATTATTGATGTAAATGAGATATGATATCTCCTAGAGACATTAAAGGGAGCCTTAGAAACAATGGATCCTTAGCTCTTTTAGAGGAAGGTCCCTCTTTTCCGTCTCATGTAGGTGTGGTTCTCTCCTCAAGAATTTTCTTAGAAGCTCTTTGCATGGAGAGCTCCAATATTAAAAAGCAATGGCTTTGGGGGCAATTTTGGCAACATAACCTTGTAATTATTTCTCTCTTGTAAATGGTCCCTAGTGGAGTGGTATTTATAGGCCATAAATGGTCCTCGATGGAGTGGTATTTAGAATCCAACATCCATTGCTTGCCCTAATTTGGATCATTGATGATATTTGACCTTTGCGTAAGACTCTTATCCTGGTGGGAGACAAGAGGAGTCCTTTGGAAGCTCCATAACTCTCCCTTAATGGTGTAGAGGCTCAAGACTAGAGGTTTGACCTTGTACTTCCAAATACCAAGGGGAATTTAAAGTCACTTTCATTGTGAATCTCTCAAATGTCACTTCCTATAGATATGTGTAATTGTTGAACAAACAACCATGATGATCCATACAAACTTGAAATAATGGATTTGCGAGGGTTAGTTAAAATGTGTTTAGTGACAAGTAATCCTTTGCTTATGGGCACCTAATTTTTTGAACTTTGAGAACCTTTTATTTTGATGATCTTACATATTTTAACCCTTAAATGACACATTTTAGTGCCTAATTTTTAGGTGATAACAATTCCCCCCTAATGTGTGAGCTTAGGAGCAATACATATATAGCTTAAACACATCATGTGTTTTCTGATTGTGAGTCTTGTTGCTTCTTGGGAGAGATACTTTGGTCTAAGATATAGGAAGGGTTGTGAAGGATAATAGTGGAATCCATACAAGGTGGGCATGTCCCTTGCTCGTGACCATGACCATTTCAATGACGGTTACATTTGTATACAAGAGTAGTCTTTCCAAAAATGTTGAGAACATGTTTGTTAATGTTGAAATGATTCACCCTCAAGGGAACCTTGATAGAAGAAAGTACTAATTATGTACATGCCAAAATGTATTGGGCATAACCAGTGATGACGAGACTATCAGCGGTGAGGTGTCGGCCCAGTGCATAGGTCTTCGACCAAATAGGAAACTGGAACTGTCACAAGTACAACACATCCAATTGTGAAACCATCCTGAAGACAAATGTCAGGATGGGTGATAAAATATGTGGGCAATGATGACTCCCATTAGTCCTTTTGAGGTTCACAGTTAAAATATCGTAATGTAAACCAAGGTACTACTTCCTTCTTAAAAGAAAGTCGGCATCAATAGAAAGGAGGATGCAACTATCCAAAGAAAGAGGTTCTTCGAGAAATCCACTTGAAGCCAATTCAAATACCAAATGATGATGAGGTGTAGAGGTCATGGGGGATGAGATCAAATTAAAATGGAGAGTGTATATTTCCCATCGTTGGAGAAAAATGGTGGTGATGATAGTAAAAAAAAACTGAGGTAGGCATGCCCCAAAAGTTAGGAGAATGTCTGGGGGAGTGACACGTGGTTTCTTTGATTAATAAGAGTGGATCGATTGCAATACAATGTGATGGATAAGGGTAGTGGATGGTGTTGACTGTGCAACAAGAAAAACCTAATTTAATTTTGTTCTTGAATTAAATTAGGAATAAAATTGTAATTCCACATCACAAGACAACTTGTACGAGTTAAATAAGTTAAATTGACTTAGTTGGCTCATTTAATTTGAGTTGAAAGTCTAACTTGAGTCATCTAGAGTGTATCATACATTATAAGAGCCCTGGTTGAGTTTATTTTGAGTTGTAATTAATTAATTCAGTTTCACTATATCAAAGTTAGTTAAACTAGTTCAAACTCATGGAGGAACTACTAGGAGATTAGGGAGTGGGGTGTTGCTTCATGTGTTCAACCAATTAACTAATGGTTCATTCATAAATAACTCATGCATGTCATATCTAAGAGTTACTTAGTTGAGATTGGAGTTCAGGGATAGTGTACTATCAGTTTTATAATCGTTTGAATTGTACATGTGGTGCATGCAGTCAGAGGAAGGCCTATGAGGATTGTGCAATTCATATTGAGGAATTTCCCTAATTAATAGGGTGCTAATTCCCAATGAAACAACACAAGGAAATAGGGACTTAGGCGAGCCAAAAATTGGTTAAGTATTGGCCTGGGATTCTCTAAGAAGCTGTGAGACAGATAGAGATAGTGCAAAGGATGTTCGGGCTTGAGGAAAGCATTGTAATCTTCTCATATTTTCTGACTAACGAAATATATAGATTTTTATCTATGGTTTTCCCTAGGAAATCATTGTGTAATGTGTTGATTGAGTTCTTTCTCTGGTATGATTCATGATTTCACGATCGTTTAATTATTTCCGTTGATGAGTAGAGTAGATTCAAATCTATTGTTTTAGTAAATTTCAATTAGCAGTTTGAATGTACAAGGAATTTCTACATGATATCGGAGCATAAATCACTCTAGAAGAGGAGAATATGAGTTTGTCTTTTGTAGGTGAAATCGAATTTGCAATATCATTCTTCAGAGGCAGCAGGATGTCGTTCTACAGATTGAGACTCGAATATGCCCTGGAGGGTAGTTCGAACTATATTGCTTGGAAGAACATGATGGAAACAATGTTGGAAAGAAACGAGTTGAAGGAATTCATAGACAAAGATATTCCTAAGCCTCCAATAATTGATGCTCAAGATATAGTAGAGTGAAGGAAATGGTTTGCAAAGGTGAGAAGGATCATACTAGAAGGAGTTTGATATCACATTGTCTCAAAACTCCATGGGAAGGAGACTCCATATGCATTAGTTTTTTCCCTCAACTCCATATGCCGCTCAACTCTCCATTAAATTTTTCTATGCTCCCTCAGGTTTATGTTCCCCTTAGCCCCACTCCCTCAACCTCTGCTCTCCCTACAAATGCAACAAATTATTTTGACTCAATGTTCTATGAAAGAGGTTGTGCTCATTGTTGTAGTAAAGGGAAAGGACAAGACCATCCTCACGTAGCTCCTGCGTGGGATACGAACTTGGATCTCTACGACATGGACATCCCAAACCATAACAAATGCACATTTTCAGTCATGGAAGCAACCAAATGTCATTGGTTGGGAAACAAGCTTTGGGCGGTTAGAAATTTTCTTGCCCGCCACCTCTGGACCCAAGAAGGTGAATGAACAAAGTTTCATGGAGAATTGTTGAGGCTGACGCTCACACCAACCATATTCATACCTCTCTTTTCCTTCTTTCATGTGACCTCGATCTAAATTTCCCATCGGATCTCCCTTCTTCACCCTCATCTAGCACCTTTGCATAGCATTCTGCCCAACCTAGCTCTCCTTCGCACTCAATCATCTATGTTGGTAATGGGCGTGGCTCGAGCAGACACAGTGGCAGTCTCTTCAGCAAAAGCATTATTCAATTCACTTTTGTTTTGGTTCTTTTCAACAATGTATTGGCTCCAGACTTTCTCATGTCTAGAAGGTCATATAGTATCCCCTTCTTGGGGAATATGGTCTCCCTCATGCTCTTCCCTATGGAGCATCTGAGCCGTGACACCCCATGCATCTTGCTTGTATTTCATGTACAATTTTTTTGGTAATATAATGTAACTCCTTTGCAAAAAAAAGAATCAAAAATACAATTTAAACATGAAAATTTACCCATGGTCTATATAGAGAGAGAAATAAAAAGTTGATTTATCAAGCACTAAATGGGATTAAGTCTCTTGACACAGTTTTTTTGTTGTTGAAGCTTTACATTCTAAAAAGAGACTTGAATATAATGATATTTGATCCCTATCGGCTCTCGACAGATCTATGATTAAAATAGATCTATATTGGTATGTAAGATTAAGATGAAAACAAAAAATCAAAAAATAAAATAATTATAGTGGAAATCTATCTCAAATAATTGAGAAAAATAATTACCATCTTCACTACAAAGACTTAATTCCCATAAATAATATGTTGAATCCATATGTTAGGCCCCTATACTACTAGAGTAACCCCTTATTGTTATTAGTACAACCCACTTATTATATTGATGTACCCATGTAGTGCCCATATTGTTACTA
>APFE031405553.1:0-30550 GCA_000404065.3 Pinus taeda | reverse complement strand
ATGGGAAGGAGTCCCATGTATGCAGACTGAAGAAGGCGCTTTATGGCCTGAAGCAAGCTCCCAGAGCTTGGTACTCCAGGATAGACACTTATTTGCAGGGGATGGGTTTCACAAAGAGTGAGGCAGATCCAAACCTTTACTTTATTGTGATAGGTGAGGAGCCTCTTATTCTGGTGCTGTATGTGGATGACTTGGTCATTACAGGTGCAGAGAGACTCATAGAGCACTGTAAGAGAGATCTTGCGACGGAGTTTGAGATGAAGGACATTGGCTTGATGCATTACTTTTTGGGTTTGGAGGTGTGGCAGGAGGAGGGGCATTTCTTCCTGGGGCAGGGGAAGTATATTGTGGACATTCTTAGCAGATTCCACATGGAGGATTGTAGACCCATGTCGACACCGATGATCACCAACTGGAAGAAGCTTCATGCTTCGGATTCCGAGTTGGTGGATCCCGCATTGTACAGGCAGCTGATTGGTTCCTTGATGTATTTGGTCAACACTAGACCAGATATCTGTTTTGCAGTCAACACGATGAGTCAGTTTATGTGTGAGCCTAGGAAGGTTCACTGGGTGGCTGCAAAACACATTTTGCGGTACTTGCAGGGACAGTGGATTATGGTCTGGACTACAGGCAGGGAGATGGAGTGAGATTGGTAGGATACACTGATTCTGATTGGGCAGGTTGTGCTTCTGATAGGAAGAGCACTTCAGGGTGTCGTTTTGGGTTGGGTTCACCAGTAGTGTCATGGTTCAGCTGGAAGCAGCAGTCAGTAGCACTGAGTTCAGCAGAAGCAGAGTATATGGCAGCCAGTCTAGCTAGTTGTGAGGCCATCTGGCTTCGCAAGATGTTGTTTGGCTTATTTGGTCAGCCGTTGAGACCTTCAGTGATTTACTGTGATAATCAGAGTTGCATTAAACTCAGGGAGAATCCAGTATTTCATGACAGGTCAAAGCATATCGGGATCAGATATCATTTCATCAGAGACTATGTTCAGAAGGGAGCTGTGAAGCTTGAGTATATTTCCACTGATGAGCAGGTAGCGGACATTCTTACCAAAGCCTTACCACGGGGCAAGCATGTTTACTTCAGAGACAAGATGGGTGTGGTGAGGAACACCTTCCTCGGTAAGAGGGAGTGTTAAAATTTGGTACCGGAGGACAGGTGGTTCCCTTAGGCTTTGATCTTTGGCCTAGGGAAAAGTGTCCAAAAGATTTTAATTTTTCTCCTAAAGTGACTTTATAATTTTTTATAAAGTTAAAATCTAATTTAAAAGTGACTTTGGAAATAAATGACTAAGTGGGTATTTATTAAAGTGGGGTGAATTAAAAAATAGAAAGTGAGATTTAAATGTGTATTTAATCTCAGCCATTGATCTAAATCAATTTTCAGCCATTGGATTTAGAGATCACCCAAAAGTCACTTGGATCACCCAAAAGTCACTTGGAGTTATATTAAAGGAGGAAAAGGAGAAAAAGATCATTAATTCTTTCATGAGCAGATTGGGAGAAGGAGAGCAAGAGAGCAAGGGAGATTTCTGGACAAGAAGGAGAAAGAGGCAGCAGTTTGGCACACATACCAGGCAGCTCTTCAGCAAAATCAGAACAGCAGAAAGACAAGTTTCCAGGTGGTCCGTTGGGCTGAAAACGGATAAGTTTGCTTGCTGAAAAAATCATTTTGCTGTAATTTTTTGCTGAAATTTTCTTGCTGTAAAAAGACATTTTTCAGAAATAAAGAAGAGCTCTCAGACTGGTTTTCCCCAAGAGTTGTAGGGGGTTTTTCCAGGGTCACGTTGACCAAAAATATCAGTGTTTTAATGTGTTTTAATTGCTGTTTATTACTGCTGATTTTTATTTCTGCAATTTTCAGCATTCTGTAAATTTTCCAGAATTTGTGTTTTCAGCAAAAATTATTTTTTCCAGCTTGTTGAATGTATGGTTATGGGAAAGGGCATTCAACTACATGGGAGAAATAAGGAGAAACTGAAAACCAGGGTGGGAAAACAGAAATTTTAACAGAAATTTTATATGAGGTGTGTTTATTTGAATTATAAATGTGTGAAAGTGGTTTTGTGTAACACACCTCTTTTATGTGTTAAATTATTGTAAACCTAAGCCGAGTTAAGGCTAGATGTGATATACTCCCTTGTGTGTTAAATTATTGTAAATGTAAGCTAAGGAAAGCTAGGTGTGATACCCTCTTTTGGGGGTTAAACTATTCTAAACCTAAGATGAGGAAAGCTAGGTGATATGTAATATGGAAAGCAAACATGTTATTAAATAAATTAATAAAATAAATCACTTGGAGGGTGGAGCACCAAGAGAGAGGATATTCTTGCAAAATCCCATTGAGGAATGGGATATAGATGAATCCTTCATGATAAAGCTTCTAAATGTAATTCTAGATAAGCTTGGATGGACGGTAGTGTAAATTAACGATAATGATTTCATGATCATGATTGGAACCATTATTGAATTTAATACTAGATCGTATCTATGTTTTAAGATTTTTATAAAACCATGGTGCAAGCAGAACTGTTCAAGTGGTACTGCATCTAATTATGGTTTAGATCATCTACGTCATGGTGTCATAAGAAATTAATCCTATTGTGAACCTCGCAAAACTATAAGGGCATGTATTACTGTGGATCCTTCACTTATGTTGTTATGAAGATAGGTATAGTTACAAAGCTAAAAATTTGATCTAAAATAAAAAGGAACATAACCCTCGGGATAAGGGGTGAATCTATGCCATAACAGAAGAAAAAATTTAAATTTATGGAGCCTAAAGGGTGGGTTTTCCATGTAAGCTCAAGGGGTTCGTTACAAATGGTATCATAGGTTCAAATTCAACCCTTTCAGCCTATGGGTCAATATGTTTCTATGGAATATGACTAAGGATGAGAATTAATCCAACATTTTTTTTGGGAGGTTTAAAAACTATAAGGGAAAAGTAGATTGTGAAACTTGGAACATGGAGATATTGTTCTTAAGATAGAATCAAATTAATAAACCTTCCATAAATGAATGTGGAATTGATTCTATGGATGTATACATGCTGGTATAAATCGTAGATAGACCCATTGATATTATTGAACTAATTAATGGGACATAACCATTCATACAACAATCATGCAAGTAATATTTCACTTGGAACAAGTGTAAAATACCAACACATCGAAATATAGGCATCGAATAAGCCAAACTAGCACCCGATACATAGCGCCAGTCATGGGAGGAGTCAATGAAAGGCGCATGCTAGTAGCAAACCATCACCAACAAAATTTCAAATGGTTTTCGTGTATGTAGGCATATATGTTGATTGGAAGCTAAGCATTACAATACATAGGTAATATTTGGGTATAGAGAGAAATTGTAATAATATGGAGCCCAAGTTTTATTCCAAATTTCTCAAATCGACACATTATCACATCCCTAGTTCTCCCCAATATGGCAATGCAAACTACACTTCTGAAAATTGAAAACGGAATGGTCAGATGACTGAAAGAGCATTTAAGTTCGCATTGTGTTTGGGGTGGTGCTTTAAAGACGTGTATAATTTAAATCATCATAGTAACCGGGATTATGCATAACCATAAATCTTGCGTTAAAATTAGAACGCAAAAGAATCACCTTAATATTTCTATCTAGTCCATCTGCTTTCTATTAAAATTTTGCTTTATCTATTACTGACGATGATCCCAGAACTGTGAAGGAAGCAATAGATTCATAGGATGGCAAACTCTAGAAAGAGGCCATGGTTGATGAAATGGCATATTTGCAAAAAAATGAGGCTTGGGATCTGGTGGAGTTGCCAATTGGAAAGAAACCCATTGGCTACAAATGGGTGTTTAGGAAGAAGACAAATGCAAAAGGAAAGGTGGAGAAATACAAAGCTTGGTTGGCAGCAAAAGGTTATTCCCAAGTACTAGGAATTCATTTTTGTGATATTTTTTCTCCTATTGCCAAGGTAACTTATATTAGACTATTTTTATCTGTTGGTGCTACTTTTGATTTTGAGGTAGAACAGATGGATGTGAAGACAACATTTCTTCATGGGGATCTAGAAGAGGAAATAAACATGAAGCAACTAGAAGGCTTTGTAGTGAAAGGTAAGAAATAATTGGTATGCAAGTTAAAGAAGTCTTTGTATGGGTTAAGACAATCACCAAGGATGTGGTATAAAAAATTTGATACATTTATATGGGGACTTGGCTTCACCATAAGCAAAGTAGATCACTATGTGTATTTTAAATCAATTGGTGACCATGTTATTTATCTGGTTTTGTATGTGGATGATATGTTGCTGGTTGGGAATGAAAAAGAAAAGAATTTATCTAGAATTTGAAGACCCAATTGTCCTCCAAATTCAACATGAAATATCTTGGTGCTGCAAACTATATTTTGGGCATGGAAATTAAAAGAGAATAGGAAAAGAGGAAGCTCTAGTTAGACTAGAGGAAGTATGTCGAGACAATACTACAGAGATTTAATATGCAGGATAGTAAACTGGTAAAGGTTCCTATTCCTGTAGGTGTGAGGTTATTTGCTGAACAATGTCCCAAGACAAAAGAAGAGGAGGAGGACATGTCCCGTGTTCCATATGCAAGTGTAGTTGGTAGCCTAATGTATGCAATGGTCTGTACTAGAGTAGACATTGCACATGCAGTGGGAGTATTGAGTAGGTTTATGTCAAAACCACGGAAGGAGCACTAGACATCAGTGAAGCGGGTTTTCAGGTATTTTTGTGGCATGAGTGATTATGGTTTGTGCTACCAAGGAAGATTAGGATTGGACAGAATGTTGGATATTTGTGGCTTTGTTGATGCAAACTGGGTTGGAGATCTGGATCAGAGAAGATCTATAAGTGGCTATGTGTTTAACCTATTTGGAGGTGCAGTTAGTTGGATGAGTAAGAAATAATCTATAATGGCACTATCAATGACAAAGGCAGAATACATGGTAGCCACTCATGCAAGCAAGGAAGCAGTTTAATTGCAGATATTTTGTTCAAGTATGGGGTTAGTACAGGGAGCTATAAGGATAGGCTGTGATAACCAAAGTGCAATTTTCTTGGCAAAGAACCCCGCATATCATTCAAAGACAAAGCACATTGATGTTTAGTATCACTTTGTGCGGGATATGTTAGAAGAAAAAAAGGTGTTGCTGGTAAAGGTGGACACTTTGAGGAATACTACAGATGCATTAACAAAATCTGTGAGCTCTGAGAAGTTTTCTTGGTGTAGAGAGACAACGGGTGTTTCAGGACTGGAAAAATGACTAAACTCTCATGTGGCCCCCTGTGGAAAGAAAAAAACAAGTGGGAGAATGTTGGGTTGTGTTATATTCTTTCCATGACTAGCCCATGTAGTTAACTGGGGGGTTAGAGGGGGGGAGGAGCCCCCCTTCGTTGTGCTGATTGTGTAATGGGGGGGGGGGGGGGGTTCACAAGGGGTTTGAGGTGTACTCATAACCCCACTTTATGGGGTCTCGGGTAGCGCCCCAGAAAATTTTGGTTTTAGACCCTATGCTAGGTTGGGTGAACCCACCTATGGTTTTGTGCATGATTTTCACACATGTTTTTTGGACGCAATGGTTTTCGGTCCATGGTACTGGATGTGATGGTTTTCGGTCCATGTTATTGGATGCTGCGTCATGTATAAATATGTATTATAACATTGAGAGGAACATAATGAAAAATGAAGCTGGTAGTCCCTATTTTGGGATCCAGGGGAAAGTCTCTGTGTATATGTGCTTTACATGTTATGGTTTTGCATTGTTTATTTTCTGTGTTTTAGAATTTGTATGCAGGTAATTTTTGAATGGGGTTAAAATGTACAAACATCTCTCTTACTCATGGTGTCATATTCTCAATTATCTTTATAATTTTGTTTTGTAATATTTATCTTATGCATTGTGCCCTATTTCAATTATTTTTATAGTTTTTTTCCAAAATATTTCTCTCATGCACTATGACATATTCCTTTGTCACTCTTGAGGCTGAAACTTGAATCACAACAAGATTAATGCATCAAATTTCATGAGAACTCTGTAGTTAAGCACACTTCAGAAAAAGTAGTACTAGGATGGGTGGGTTATTGGGAATTTCTAGCTTTTCCTCTTTTCTCACTATCTAAGTATCATTTCTCCGAATTTTTAGATCATTGGTATCAAAGTGCTATGCTCTTGTCTATTTTTTAACATGTGTACCCAACGAGCTCAGGGTGCATGGAGATTGGAATCAAACTATTGCAACTTTTGCAAGACTATCCTCACCAACACTAAAAACCTGAGATGGAAGACAAAAATAAAAATGATAGAGAAAGAGATCCCATAAAATGGTTGCCCAAGGAAGCATTTACATGAAAGAGGAGTGAGATGATGGACAGTTTCAGCGATATCCTTTGACAACTCCAAATAGCGGTCAAAAAATGTTCAATAAGAAGAGATTTGGAAGCTTGGTACCCTCTTAGGTAAAGTTTAACTTCAATGTCCCCCTAGTCGAAGGAAAAATAGATGTGAAACATTTATGAAAATGGTTGAATCTGCTAGAGGGATATTACGCAGTCCAAAATTTTTCTAAAAATGAGAAAATTACCTTTACACTCTTGAAATATCTTCCCTGTGTCAAATATTGATGGGAAGGCTACTACGAGAGACTCACTGAAGACGAGTCTAGGGTAACAAGGCAGGCCCCACCTGGGCCGTTTTTGTGGATGCCCTTAAGGAGGAATTATACCTTATGTGATACTATGAAGGCCAATACCTATGGTGGACCACACTACAACAAGAAAGGGACCAAGCAGTATAAGATTTCACAAACATCTTTCATACCTTGTCCACCGAGTTGGGTATCAAAGATCCAAAGCAACATTTAATGCTCAAGTATCATGGTTGTCTGCACAGATACATCCAAATATAAATGGATATCTTGAACATATCCTCATTTGCTGCAACATACTGATATGTTATCAAAATAGACCAAAAATATAAACAAAAGAAGAAAGACTTTAGATCTGAAAATCCTTCAAAATGGAAGAAGGGCAAGGAATAGAGTCAATGTGGACCTCCCCGTGACAACCCAACTAAGCCACAAATAAACAATGGTTCTGGAAATTCAAAGGAAGACACTGGGAAGTCATGTAGGATCCATATAAATCCCTCACACAACACTAAAGAAACAATCATTATTAGCGGAGATTGTAAATAAACAAACAAACTCTAGCTCATATTTTCATTTAAAGCAGAATAAAAGGAAGTTGATCGTGATGAAAAACCCAAAGTTCCATGATCAAACCATTCATATCAATACAAAATATCATTTTATTTAACATAGTGTTGAGGCCAATACCATTCACCTATGCCATTTTTTCCACAAATTAGTAGATTGTAGACATCTTCACCAAAGTGCGTGGAAGTGAAAAGTTTGAAATATTTAGAATGATGCTTGGACTCAACAACATGCCTTAAAATTAAGGGGGAATGTTGACACCTAATATTTAGGGATTAGGAAAATATTGTAAATATTTTTAAATAAGAGAATAAAGAAGGTGGAGAGACATTGAAATATGAATTCCATGGGTCTCCCTCTCCTTGTATATGTTATTTATCTTTCTTAATGAAAAATGTTAATTTGTGGAGTTACTAATGCCTACCTTGACATACATGAATTTCATAACAAGGAAGATTTAGAATTCAAGAAATTATCAAATTTTAACAGATGTACAATCAACTAGTTGAGGGTGAGTAATTTTCCACCCAACTATAAGCTTAGTTCAACCTTATTTATCTACAACTTTCCACCCCACAAGGGGGAAATATAAGTAAATATCAATAATTGTGCATAGTAACCAGTTGACATGGAATAATTTCAGAAAGAAAAGTAAGAATTATTTCCTCTTTATAGCTAGCAAATTCTCTTCACTATGATTATTTACTCCTTCTAGCAGCTTCTTGTGTGGCCCACAGGGAAACCTCATCCTTATTGACTCTTTAGAACTTGAAAATTCTCTTCACTATGAGTAGTTCCTCTTTCTAGTACCTTCTTGTCTGCCCCACAAGGCCCTAATTCTATTGTCCCATGCTCTAGCATTTGTAATTGTACCAAAATGGTTAAGATTATGAATAATTACAGGGTTGTTGAAAAGATTGGATTAAAAAATAATGTTTGTTTCAAGTTATCGATTCATTAGCGTAATTATAAAAAAAAATGAATTAATAATTAGACTAATGGATTTTATAAAGGCAACGTGTACAATCTAAGCATTTGGAAAGATATTTAAACAAAGGGAGTGAAACTTAAAATAATGGATAGTGACCTTGTTGATTATTATTGGAAATAACTTTAAATTTTATTTTAAATTTCCATTAGCAGTACTCATGGTTTTGATATATGAATCATGATGGTTAGGTTATGATGGTCTGTGTTTTTTGGAGGAGTATACCAACAATGTAAGCATTTGCATTCAATCTTTAGGTATGCTCTAGCATGTAGAATTATCTGCATGGTGAGTGATCCAAGAGGATATTGGTGGCCACCCACCAATTCCACTTGGACCCCAACCATTGTTTCTTTTAGTTTTTCAGTTTCATTAATTGTAGCACAGTTCACTATTTTTAGCAGTTTTTTGGGCCGTGAACTTTCGAAGCCATTTTGAGGCCCAAAACGATTTTTTTTGAAAACATGGGAGCCATATGGGACCATGTTCTAATCTTTCTCTTCCCAAAGTCTCATTACTCGGATAGATCTTTCCAACGAGGTATTGTGCACGTAAAACAAAGATCGTATGCCAAAGTTACTACCCCGGGAAGTTGATGTACCAATTTACCCAAAACGGGGCCCATATTTTGGTGCTTCATCTCCTAGGGTTAGGTTTTTGGATGTTTAGGGTTATCCATTGTTTCTCAACAATAAATAGGCCTTCAAGCCTCATTGTAAGATAGTTTAGAGGCATGTAGCCACCACATCTCTTCTCAAAGATAAGCTACCATCGCCCTAGCTACTTTATTTCCATTTTTGTTTCTAAGCATATTTCACTATTTTATAGTAATGAAATGAAGTACTATTTCTATTGCATCTCTTTATATATGGTTATATTTGTAATTTGTTTCATTCCTATTTAAATCAAGATTAGTGGTATCAGAATAGTCTACTCTTTCTCTGTTTTTCTTTGCATGTCCCTAATGAGGTCAAGACATAATGAGTTAGGGTTGAAATGGTTGAACCTTTGCAAGACCAGCCTCGCAAATCCAACGGCCTCCCATGGTAGGTGAAAATAAATATGAGGGTGTAGGAGATCTTATCAAAATGTTGCTCGAAGAGGCCCTCGAGAGATAAAGGAATGCGATGATGGACAAATTTGCCTAGATCCCTCAGGGATTGCCCAAAGGCGACACATATACTTCCAACAACTACTCTGGAAGCACCACACCCTTTAAGGTACAAGTTAAATTTGGCATTCCCATATTTGAGGGTCATATACATGTAGATGACATAGATAAATGATTAAATCTACTAGAAGGGTATTTTTCCGTTCATGATTTTTTTGGCCAGGAAAAGATTACTTTTGCTCTTCTCAAAGACGCCCACCATGTCAAGCACTAGTGGGAAACCTACTACGAGTAGAAGGATGAGAGTATGGCCTCACTGTTTTAAGTAGCACTCACTTGGAAATAATTTTGGGCTGTGATTAAGGAGCAGTACTACCCTATTGGACGCTATGAGGATCAATACATAAAGTGGACCACATTGCGGTAGGGAAGGGACCAAGATATGCCAAAGTTTACCAATATTTTCCACACCCTTCACACAAAGTTGGGTATCAAGGATTCAGAGCATCATTTGGTACTAAAATACTATAACTGCCTTCACAGGTACATCCAGGATGAAATAGAATTCTTGAACATCTCCTCGCTTGGTAGGGCATACCAATATGCTATAAATACCAAGCAAAAGTTTAAACAGAAGAAGCAAAAATTTGTATCTGCAAATCCGAAGCAAGGGAAAGGTGCCCACAAACCACAGAACAAAGGACAAAGCCAAGGTGGGGTGGCCCAAGACATCCCACCAAATATGCAAGCAAAGAACAGCGTCGTGAAGATGAAAAAGGACACAGGGAAGTGGTGTGAGTTCCATAATAACTCCACTCACAACATAAGTGAGTGTTAGGCCAAGCAGTAACTGGTGGCCATGTAAAGGTTTCAGAATTAGATGTATGTTCCAACTCTGAGTTAGAACCTGACAAGGGGAATGACAAAGGGAAGTAGATTATCAATGCGCAACCCAACACCACCACTGCCACCACGAAGCTCCAGAAGGAGGAATCCGAAGATCCAGAGAAGGAGGAGGAGCGCCTCTTCCCCTCCCAAATGTCGGTAAAGGGCTCCTCGCTATATTTTATTATCGACAATGGGAGCCAAAATAACCTCATTTCGGAAAATTTCATGAAGCCACTGGGCTTACCAACCACAACACATCCACAAATGTACACCATTGGATGGTTTCACCAAGGACAGGATCTTCGTGTGAGCTAGTAATGTCACCTTCCATACAACATCAAGCCCTATACAGATGATATATTGTGTGACATTTCTCCCCTTGATGTTTGTGATGTATTATTAAGCCAACCATACTTGTGGAAGCAACATGTTGTGTATGAATCAAGGCCTTGTGTTGTTATTGTTACTTTGGGAAATAAGTTGTACAAGATACTGAAGGTAGTACCACGTACCGCCATCTCTTTCATTGCTATAAAACAATGCAATAAGCTCACTTCCAAAATCGGGAAATATGTTTTCCTGATGATATGCCCTTAAGGCAAGAAGAAGACAGTGGCCATGACCTCCAAAAAAGGCCCCTCCACACGACAACTACAGATGGACAAGGTCATGGAGGCATACAAAGACATCTTCACATCCCTCACAGGGGTTCCCCTACACTGTTAGGTGAAGCACTCCATCGATTTGACCCCAGGTGCACCCCTACCCAATGGATAAATCTATTGGCACTCCGTTCTAGAGAATGATGAAATCAAGAGGTAGATCCAAAAGCTACTTCAAAAACGTCACATCCATCCGAGTTCATCACCTTAAGGAAGCCCGGTCATGTTGGTATAGAAGAAGGATGGGACTTGGACACTTTGTATTGACTATTGGATGCTGAACAAGATCATTTTCCATAATAGGTACTCGATCCCACGGATTAATGACCTCTTGGAGCAACTGAAGGGGGAAAAATATTTCAGCAAGATTGACTTGAAGTCGGGATATCACCAAGTACCAATCAAACCCTCCGATGTTTGGAAGACTACCTTCAAAGCCAAGGAGGGCCTTTTCAAATGGTTGGTTATGCCTTTCGGTTTGATGAATACTACTGCAACCTTCATGAGGCTAATGGATGACATCTTGTGGCCATTAACCAACTCATTTATAGTGGTATACTTAAATGACATCCTGATCTTTAGCCAGAGTTGGGAAGAGCACCTCCACCACATCTGACAGGTTCTCCAAACACTGTGGCAACACAAGTTATGTGCTAATCTCGAGAAATGCACTTTTGGAATGACCTAATTTTAGTATCTGGGATACATTATTGATGAACGATGGGTGCATGTGGATCTAGCCAAGATCCAAGTCATTCAGGTTTGGCCATCTCCAACCACTCTAATAGAGCTCCACAACTTTTTGGCTCTTGCCATCTTGTACTACAGGTTCATGTTGGTATTTTCTCATATCACTTGGCCCTTAAGTCAAGTCACCAAGGGAGGAGTGAAAGAAAAATTATTTTGGTCTGAATCTGAATAGAAGGCATTCACAGAGTTGAAACATCACCTCTGCTCAGCACTGGTGCTCACATTACCAGACATGCAACAACCATTCAGGGTCGACACAGATGCCTCTGACTATGTTATTAGGGCAGTTCTTACTCAACATAGGCATCTAGTGGCATATCATAGTGAGACACTTTCAGACACAGTCCGAAAGTATCCCACTTATGACAAAGAGATGTATTCCATTGTGCAAGTCTGCTGACAATGGAAGCATTACATTTTTGGGAAGGAAACGATCGTCAGCACAGACCACCGGCCCTTGCAGTTCATATAGATGCAAGGGAATTTGCAGAATGATCACCATCAGAAGTGGTCCACATACCTGAAACAGTTCCATATGAATATAAAGTATAAGAAGGGCATCACCAATAATGTTGTAGATTTCCTTAGTCGACCATCGATTATGGTGTTAACCACCGTGCTCAACTCTTGTGGGCATGAGACTTCTGATTGGCCACTTCTCTATAAAAGCGACCCAAAATTTGGCCACACATACCAGACACTATTGGAGGGTCAACATGTTCTAGATTTTCACCTCCAAGATGCGCTATTATGCCACCTGGGTCACCTTTATGTTCCTTTAAGCGAGCATTCCAAGATTATTTGGGGAGCACACTATAGTCAGGCTATTGGGCATTTTGGGGTCGAGAAAATGGTGGCTGTACTACTTAAGTATTTCTATTGGCCATATCTTCGATAGGATGTCAGGAAGTACATCAGATCATGCACTACCTGCGCCATTGCCAAACTAACCATCAAGAAGCAAGGCCTCTATACCTCGTTGCCTACCCCTAGTCATCTGTTGGAATCCATCTCCACAGATTACATGTTGGGCCTTCCATCTACTAAGCATGTAAACGACTGTGTTTTTGTGGTCATCGACAGGTTCTTGAAGATGACCATTATGGTGGCGTGCAAGAAGAATATCACAGTAGAAACCATTGCTAAACTCTTCCTTGAACAAGTGTGGTACACTTTGGGATCCTGAAGTCTATCATCTCAAAGTGGGACATCAAATTCCTTAATACATTTTGGTCCAGCCTTTGGTTGATGTTAGACACCAAACTCAGTAAGTCCATAGCCTTCCATCCCCAAACTAATGACTAGAGAGAGGTTGTCAAAAGGATGATCATACACATTCAGCGAATGTATAGCTGAAAGCATCCACGCATGTGGGATGAGAGCCTCCCCTATGTTCAGCATAGCTATAATGGGGCTCTCCATAGGTCGACTATCCACAACCCTTTTTAGGTGGGCTTGGGATTCCAGCCACTATGTCCCATTGATGTGGCCATGCCATTTGTAGCTACTTAGGTAGATTCAGATCATGTCCAGTCCGAAACAGATAAGGAAAACAACTTCATTAAGCACATCCAACATATTTTCCAGTAATTCCATGACATTATGGAGAAATAAAATGCCAAGTACAAGAAGTGACACGATCAACATCGGGTGCCACAAAAGTTTTAGATGGGCGACAAAGTCTGGTTGCATTTGAAAAAGGAATGCCTTACCTGAGCCTATCAGAAACTTAGACAACTCTGATATGGTCCTTGCACCATTACTAAGGCTATAAGAGACAATGCATTTGAGCTCAACATTCTCCCATTCCTTGGCCTTGACCTAGTGTTCAATGTGGACTGCCTTCAACCATACTTTCCACCGTTACTAGACACATCCAACGTTGCAGAACAACTCACACCCACAGAGTTAAATCTAGATTGCACGGAACAAGCTGTGATTGATCAGATCATGGACACAGAGATGAAGCAAACTCGCCAGAAGAAGATCCAACTGTATCAAGTTGTCAAAGTAGGCCAACTCCTTCACCAAGGCAAGTGGCTCACCAGGGACCAAATTAGCAGAGGTTTCCTCATCTCATGGAGGAAATCAACGCAATGAGGACTATTGCTTCCTAAGGGGGGAGGAATGATCTAAGTGGATATTGGTGGCCACCCAAAAATTCCACTTGGACACCAACCATTGTTTCTTTCAATTTTTCAATTTCCTTAATTGTAGGGCAGTTTACTATTTTTAGCAGTTTTTTGGTTCCTAAACTTCGGAGCTATTTTGAGGCCCTAAACGATGTTTTTTGGGAAAACTGAGAGCAACATGGGACCATGGTCCTATGCTTCTCTTTTGAAAGTTGTAGTCCTCGGATAGATCTTTTTAGTGAGGTATTGTGCACGTTAAACAGAGATTGTATGCCAAAGTTACGACCTCGGGAAGTTGATGTACCAATTTACCCAAAACGGGGCCCATAGTTTGGCGCTTCATCTCCTAGGGTTAGGTTTTTGGATGTTTAGGGTTTTCCATTTTTTCTCAGCAATAAATAGGCTTTTGACCCTCATTATAAGATAGTTCAGAGGCATGTGGCCGCCACATCTCTTCTTAAAGATAAGCTACCATTGCCCTAGCTAGTTTATTTCCATTTCTATTTGTAAGCATATTTTAATATTTTACAGTAATGAAATGAAGTATTATTTATGCTGCATCTCTTTATCTATGGTTATATATGTAATTTGTTGTGTTCCTATTTAAATCGGGATCAGGAGTGGGCATGGTTGCTTTTCAGTGGGAGCATGGAGCTCATATCACCTTGACTGATGTGAAGTATTTGCCTAGACTGAAGAAGAACTTGGTATCAATCATGATGTTAGAGGACAAAGGCTACGATGTTGTCTTCAGTAAAGGAAATGTGTTCCTAAGACACATGGCCATGGGTCAGACCAAGAGGATAAGGATTTGGGTGAAGAATCTCTATAAACTAGAGGTAGATGATTATGTTGCATTGAGTACGAAAGCAGAATTGGTGCAAAACCAAGACATTGGTGAGTTGTGGCACATGCAATTGGGCCATTTCAATCATGGTGCTTTGAAGATAATGTAGAAAATATCTATAGGACTTCCTAAAGGTAAACTTGAGCAATTTGACATATTCAAAGGTTGTACCTTGGGAAAATACACCAAGTATTCCTTTCATGATCGAGACAGTCGAGCAAAGGCTATCTTAGAGTGAGTTCATACTAATGTGTGTGGACCATTCTCGATGGAATCCACTGTGAAGAAAAGGTATTATGTGATTTTCATTGATGATTTTTCTCGTAAATTCTGGGTTTATTTCATGTAGAAGAAGGAGCGAACCTTCAAAAAGTTTTGTCAGTTCAAAGCATTGGTCAAGAAAGAGTCTAGAAAGAATATCAAGGCCTTGAGAAGCGACAGTGGTGGAGAATATGTTTCTCAAGAGTTTAAGGAATTATGTGCAGCGGAAGGAATTATATAGGAGTTGACGACACCTCATAACCCACGGTAGAATGGGGTGGCCGAGAGGAAGAACAAAATTATTGTAGGGACAACATGGGAAATGTTGCATGACCAAGGCCTACCACTTCACTTGTGGGATGAGGCATGCAACACAATGGTCTATTTGTATAATAGAAGTCCGCATCACATATGTGGGATGAAGGCACCAGAGGAAGATTTCTCTGATAAGAGACCAAATGTGAGTCACTTCAGGATATTTGGCTCATTGATATGAAAATGGGGCGCTAAAGGCTTCTTGTGAACTTACAAGAACCCCTCTCCCACCTCCAAATCTTAAATATTCCCAAGATAGTATGATTAACAAATGTAGAATTAGTAATGTGCTTGAAAATAAGGTGTATGCTGGTGTTTATTTTTGACTATTTATGTGCTTTAAAATTTTGTTGTTTATGCGGAAATAACATGCATATAATAGTAAAACAGTGCAACAAATAACAAACACATAAGACAACAATTTAATAGGAGTTCACCCAAAACGCTTGGGCTATGTCTCTGTGAGCTCTAGTCAACTCGACTAGGCTCTCTATGATTATGGCGAGGTCCTTTTACAATATCCACACTTAACTCCACTGTATTACATAGAAACAATGGGCCTAGAACACCATCTCATCCCTGGCTCTGAAGCTCTCAGGCTTTTTGGCTTTGGCTCTGGCTTTAGCTCTCGGCTCTAGCTCTAACTCTAGCTCTGGCTCTTGGCACTAGCTCTTGGCTCTGGCTCTTGACTCTGGCTCTAGCTCTGGCTCTAGATCTAGCTCTTCAGCTCTGGCTCTTGCATTTGGCTCGTGGCTCTAACTCTTAGCTCTGGCTCTGTGTGCATCAATGGATCACTTGACCTCCAAGCAACTCCCTCAACTGCTTTGCGCATTAGCTCTCATTAGCCTTGCTCTCCCCTCATCAATTGGCTCTCTGGCACTCTTTGAGGATTTTTTTTGGCTCTCTGACTTCCCCAGCCATTTTCTTTGCATATAATCATCCTTCTGCGGCTTTGTGCATTCTCTGCTCCTTGTCAGTTCGACTAGGCATCTAGCTCTATAGCTCTGTGGCTTCAAACACATCATTGTTGGCCAAAAACGCTTGCTTTCTTTGTGGCATGATGAGTACGAGTTGTTACAAAGGGATCGGGGCCATTCTCTAGGCAAAATGCCAAAAATGGAGAAAGATCCAATACACAGAGTTACTCGAAAATACATTGTCGGGCATGAATTTTGGATGTGAAATACCATCAAATCATCCCTAAAAACCCTATCAGGTCCACCATTAGGCAGCATATCGCATCACATAGCTGGATTGGGCAAAACCCTGAATACATGGGAAAACATTGAAAAACCTATCAAAATGCTTTCTATCGGACTTCAAATATTATCGCATCTACCCTATAATCATATCGGGTCTGCCTTCGGTTGTTATCACAAGCCCCATTATTGATCTGTGTGATCTCTGATCCAACTGTTAGTATTCATTTTTGGGTGGCTTTGGAGTATGAAGGTTAGCTGCCTAAAAAGGTGGTTTCTCTCTCTCCTTCGCCAGCCACGCATCGCCCATTGTATGGGATCAGTCAAATCCATCCCAATACCACTTACCGCCTAAGTCCCACTCGAAATCCCACTTATAGAACTCAAATAATATAGGGTTACTTCTAAAATTCCTTTTAGTTACGGATTTATCACTTCGGGGCATTTTCCTTTGTATTTCTGCTTTTCTATCGAAATCCGCTAATACACAGAAAACCCGACAAATACCCTTTTATCGGAACTCAAAATTTATAAACTGCGCTTATAAAATCCATAGGGTCCGATGATCGCAAGTCGCCAATTTAATCTGGACTGTTGATCTTATCCCCGATCGGATGGTCTAGATCGCATCGCATATCACTATTGCATCAACCCTTTGTGTCAGGGATTGCCAATCTCCTGACTGCAATTTAATCTTGGTTGTCAATTCCTTTCTCGATCTAATGGCTAAGATTGCACATTGCAATCACTATCGCATATCACATTTGGAACAGCCAGGGGGTTCTTCCCTTTGAGTATGGACTACACTGGCCCAATCCGCTGATTCAATCATTGGCAATCACATGTCGCATAGCCTAGGTCCTGATATCACATGTGGGCCTGTCTTTGACCTGATACATCGAACGTCGCCAATTTGGGCTTCCCAAATTTGGCCTAAGTCCTTCCCTTTTTCCTTTTTCTAATGTGATTTCTGATATAAGGCCTTTTAAGCCATTTTTAGAAGATTTTGCCTCTTTTTCAAACGATAAAGGGCAACTTCTTTTTGCAATAACTTCTACATCTGAAGTCCATTTTAGCCCATTCAAATTGTGGTAGATTTAGAATGAAAAAATCTATGCAATGGGGCTATTTCCAATAGCATCCTTGGACTTTCATTTTCCTCTATGAGGAAAACTTAGAGTTAGAAGTCTATCCAAAATCCATTTTGGATCACGCCTTTCCACTAAAGAACTTTTGGTTTCCAAAAGTCTGACATATTGATCTGAACAGTGAATGAGAGGAACATCACCCTCTTCTTTCAGCCTCCATACACTTGCCTTGCATAGTGCCTCTGAACCAAAGCCTTTGACCAGTCTCCTTCTTGGATGTGTTGGTCCTCTTGGGAAGAACTACCTTCCTCGTTGCATTCCTGCAGAACTCCTGTTGAAATGGTCATAGAAGGTAGTTTGAACTTCTCTACCTTGATCACTTATCCAAGGTAGCTCAAAAAAATTTGAAGTACATATGCTCCACAAAAATTTCATTTGTACCTATTTGACAAGAAGTCAACAACAACTGTTAACAACATAAATAATTACAGACAACAACTGGATAGCTTAACATCTTGCTTCAAAAAAAGAAATATATTTTGACATCTTGTGAACAAATCCATGTCTTACATTTGCATATGAATTATGGACTAGATAACAAGCCCACAAAACATGCCTTTAAACAAATGACCCTTCAAGTCAAGCATGTAGAAAAAGACCTTTAGGACTCTTCTTCAAAAGATGAAACACTTCAAATTATCTCCATCTTGGAGACCACATCAACTTTTCTCAAGTCAATAATACATGCATGTTACAACAAAGCAATCAACCCTTCAAGTTAATTACACACACATGTTCAAAAACAAGGAAATCATCAACATTCCTGTTTTCATGCACATCCAGCTCATGCATGCATTTCACCCTTCAACTTTTGCTTAAGCACATTGTACTTTCGAAGCTAAAATGAAATATAATGCTGCAGCAACAAAGTGAGTCTCCTACTCAACCTTTTTCCATTCACCATCTTGGTAAGAACCTGCAACTTGCATTCCCTTAACAAAGAAATGCAAATAGATGCATCAATATACATATAATTTTAATGGGATAAGAACTCTAACCATTTCTCACCAATCTGTTTCAATGATACTGCCTTTGTTTGCACATCAACATCAACATGTGAATCGTCCTGAAACACATCATCCATGGAATCTTCCTTTCTATTTCTACCATCTTCTTTTTCCACTTTCTTCAAATTTTGTGGAAGCATAGTTGGATTCAGAGTCCAACACCTTTCAGCAAGATGCCCTTGCTTATGGCTGTAAGTGCACTACATGTGCATCCTCTTGACAGCATGATTTGCCTTGTCTAATGGACCTTTGGCTTCTTGCTTTCATTCCTTCAAAAGTTTCCTGTATGTGGCCATTCTCTTCCAACATCTAGAAACATTATGGTTATCCTAACCACAAAGGGAACATGCAATTTTTTTCCCATACCTATATGGAAAATTATCATGCTTTGCACAATCGAAAGGAAAATGTTTAGAACCAGATTTATACCTTTCTCTTTCACCTTTATTTCCTTCATGAGGAGGTGAAGAAAATGAAGAAGTGGCTCCCTTTGGGACACCATCAATATCTTCAAGGCTGTTAGAGTTTCCACAAATATCTGGTTTAAGTGTGTTCTTCTAAACACCTGCATCTTGCAAATGATGTTTCAAGCTATTGCATTCCTCCTGAATACAATCTTCACACTCTTGAGGTAGAGGACTTGAAATGAAACTCCTTCCTGGAACTATTTCAATGGCCTTCATGGTAGCTTTGGAACTCTCTCCATAAGTTGGTCCATAGCCAGGACCCAAATACTTAGGCCTTTCCTCAGCCATTATTGGCTCAACAGTACCTTGTGCATGTTTACCTTGGCCATTACTGGCTCAACAATACCTTGTGCATGTTTACCCAAGCCTTTTCCCTCATAGCCCATCTTGGACATTAGCTTGGAACCTATGCCTCTTGTATGTTTTTCAAAAGAACCAATATAAGCATTCTTACAAGAATTTGAAGGCAAACAGAAACTATTTACCTCTTCTTCAAGCTGATACTTGACTAACGCTTCTTTAGCAACAAAGAGCTATGACTCCAACCCATGCATCATTTTTAGGTTCATATTTGTAATGTGAAGTTGTCTCTCCATTTCTTCCAATTGGTTATAAAGAAACAACTTCTCTTCCTCCATGGAATTCAACTACTTTCTAAGTATGCTACTCTTTCTTCCATCCTCTTACATTTGTCTCACCATATCCATCATGGTGGACAAGTCTTGCTTCTTTTCTTCACCAAAGACTCTTGTGAAGACAACATAATTTTAGGACTCACTTGTAGAAGTTGGCATTATGCCAATGAATAAAAGAACTTCAAACAAGATTAATAAAGAGCTTATTCAAAAACCTTTTGCAACAAACCTCTTGTGCTTCAAGGATTACTTTGAGGTCCTTTGGGATAGAAGAATTCCTTCAACCCTTCTTCCTTCTTGTCCTTCCTAGACTGAGCTATCAATAGCTTTCCCTTCACCTCTGCAAACTCAAACAATAGTCAGTCTGCAACCAAGCATACAATCATCCTCTGACTATTTAAACACCTTTCAAACAAGCAATCTTTGCTCTGTCAATCAAGCATTTTGATGTAACCTTCTTTGAAGGTGGGGTTAATCAATCTGAAGCTATGATACCACCTAATCTGAAAATGGGGTGCTAAAGGCTTCTTGTGAACTTATAGGAACCCCTCCCCCACTTCCAAAGCTTAAATATTCCCAAGATACTATGCTTAAATAATGCAGAATTAATAATGTTCTTGAAAATAAGGTGTATGCTAGTGTTTATTTTTTACTATTTATGTTCTTTAAAATTATGTTGTTTATACTAATATAACATGCATATAACAGTGAAATAGTGCAAAAAATAACAAACACATAAGATAACAATTTAATTAGGAGTTCACCCAAAACTCTTGGGCTACTTCTCCGTGAGCTCTAGTCAACTCGACTAGGCTCTCTGGGATTATGGCAAGGTCCTTTTACAAGCTCCACGCTCAACTCCACTGTATTACATAGAAACAATTGGCTTTAAACACCATCTCATCCCTGGCTCTGGAGCTCTCAGGCTTTCTGGCTCTCACTCTAGCTCTGGCTCTGGCTCTTAACTTTAGCTCTTGCTCTCGCTCTGCATGCATCAATGGATCGCTTGACCTCTAAACAACTCCCTCAGCTACTTTGTGCATCAGTTCTTGTTAGCTTTTTCTCTCCCCTTGTCAATTGGCTCTCTGGCTCTCTTTGAGGCATTTTTTTGGCTCTTTGGCTTCCCCAACCATTTTCTCTACGCATAATCATCCTTTTGTTGCTCTGCGCATTCTCTGCTCCTTGTCATTTTGACTGGCTATTTGTTTCTATGGCTCTGTGGCTTCAAATGCATCATTGTTAGCCAAAAGCACACGCTTGCTACATGGCATGATGAGTAGGAGCTATTGCAAAGGGATCGGGGCCATTTCCAGGCAAAAATTCAAAAATGGAGAAAGATCCAATACACAGAGAGTTACTAGAAAATACACTATCAGGCATGAATTCTAGATGTGAAATTCCATCAAATCGTCCGTAAAAACCTTATCGGGTCTACCATTAGGCAGAATATCGCATTTCATAGGTGGATTGGGCAAAAGCCTGAATACACGGCAAAATACTAAAAAATGTGTCAAAATGCTTTCTATGAGACTTCAAATATTATCACATCTACCCTATAATCATATCAGGTCTGTCTTCAGTCACTATCTCAAGCCCCATCGTTGCTCTATGTGATCTTTGATCCAATGGTTGGTATTCATTTTTGGGTGCCTTAGGAGTACGGAGGTTACCTGCCCAAAAAGGCGGTTTCTCTCTCTCCTCCTCCAGCCACGCGTCGGCCATTGTATGGGATTGGGTAGAGCCAGCCCAATACCACTTACCACCTAAGGCCCACCCGAAATCCCGTTTACAGAACTCAAATAATATAGAGCCACTTTTAAAATTCCTTTTGGGTCTGGCTTTATCGCTTCAAGGTGTTTTCCTTTGTATTTCGGCTTTACTATAGAAATCCACTAATACACAGAAAACCTAATAAATACCCTATTATCGGAACTCAAAAAATATAAACTGCACTTATAAAATCCTGTGAGTCCGACGATCGGAGGTTGCCAATTTAATCTGCACTGTTGATCTGATCCCCGATCAGATTGTCTAGATTGCATTGCATATTGTTGTTGCATTGGCCCTTTGTGTTGGGGATCGCCAATCTCCCAACTGTCATTTTAATCCTGACTGTCTATTAATTTCTTTATTTGATGGCTGAGATTGCACATTGCAATCGCTATTGCATATTGCATTTGGAATGGCCCGGGGGTTCTTCCCTTTGAATATGGACTACACTGACCTGATCCACCAATCTGATCATCAGTGATCACATGTCGCATAGCCTGGGTCTCGATATCGGATGCGGGCTTGTCTCCAACTTGATACATTAGAGATCACCGATCGGGGGCCTCCTACCTCTAGCCTAAGTGCTTCCCTTTTGCCTTTTTCCAGTGCGATTTCCCATAGAAGGCCTTTTAAGCCATTTTTAGAAGATTGTGCCTCTTTTTCAAAGGACAAAAGGCAACTTCTTTTTGCGATAACTTTCGCATGTGAAGTCCATTTTTTCGCATTCAAATTGTAGTAGATTCAGAATGAAGAGATCTATGCAATGGGGTTATTTCTAGGAGCATCATTGGACTTTCATTTTCTTCTATGAGGAGCACTTGGACTTAGAAGTCTATCCAAAATCCATTTTGGATCATGCCTTCTTACTAAAGAACTTTTGGTCTCCAAAAGACTTACATACTAATCTGAACAGTAAATGAGAGTAACAACACCCTCTTCTTTCAACCTCCATACGCTTGCCTTGCATAGTGCCTTGAACCAAATCCTTTGACCACTCTCCTTCCTAGATGTGTTGGTCCTCTTGGAGAGAAATACCTTCCTCCTTTCCTTCCTGCAGAACTCCTGCTGAAATGGTCATAGAAGGTAGTTTGAACTTCTCTGCCTTGATTACTGATCCAAGGTGGCTCAAATAAATGTGAAGTACATATTCTCCACAAAAATTTCATTTGTACCTATTTGACAAGCTGCCAACAACAACAAAAATACATACAATAGTTGGATGGCTTAACCTCTTGATTCAACAAAAGAAACAAATTTTCACATATTGTGAACACCTCAATGTCTTACATCTATGTACAATTGATGGACTAGATAACAAGCCCATAAAACATGCATTTAAACAAATGACCCTTCAAGTCAAGCATGTAGAAAAAGTCCATTAGGACTCTTTTTTAAAAGATGAAACACTTCATCATTATCTCCATCTTGGAGACCACATCAACTTTTGTCAAGTCAATATTCCATGCATGTTACAGCAAAGCAATCAACCCTTCAAGTTAATTACACACACATGTTCAAAAACAAGGAAATCATCAACATTCCTGTTTTCATGCACATCAAGCTCATGCATCCATTTCATCCTTCAACTTTCACTTAAGCACACTGTACTTTCAAAGCTAAAATGAAATATAATGTTGTAGAAACAAAGTGAGTCTCCTATTCAACCTTTTTCCATTCACCATCTTGGTAAAAACCTGCAACTTTCATTCCCTTAACAAAGAAATGCAAATAGATGCATCAATAGACATGCAATCTTAATTGAATAAGAACTCTAACCATTTCTCACCAATCCCTTTCAAAGGTGCTACCTTTTTCTACACATCAACCTCAACATGTGAATCATCCTGAAACACATCATCCATGGAATTTTCCTTTCCATTTTTGCCATCTTCTCTTTCCACTTTCTTGAGCTTTTGTGAAAGCATTGCTGGATTCAGAGTCCAACACCTTTCAACAAGATGCCCATGCTTATGGCGGTAAGTGCACTGCATGTGCATCCTCTTGACAACATGATTTGCCTTGTCCAATGGACCTTTGGCTTCTTTCTTCCTTTCCTTCAAAATTTTCCTATATGTGGCCATTCTCTTCCAACATCTAGAAACATTATGGTTATCCAAACCACAACTGGAATATGCAATTCTTTTCCCATACCTATATGGAAATTTATCATGCTTTGCACAATCAAAAGGAAAATGTTTAGAACCAGATTTATACCTTTCTCTTTCACCTTTATTGCCTTCATGAGGAGGTGAAGCAAATGAAGAAGTGGCTCCCTTGGAACACCATCAATCTCTTCAAGGCCGTTAGAGTTTCCACAACTCTCTGGTTCAAGTGCATGCCTCTAAACACCTGCATCCTACAAATGATGTTTCAAGCTATTACATTCCTCCTGAATACAATCTTCACACTCTTGAGTTAGAGGACCCGAAACGAAACTCCTTCTTGGAATTGTTTCAATGGCCTTCATGGCAGCTTTGGAACTCTCTCCATAAGTTGGTCCATAGCCAGTACCCAAACACTTAGGCCTTTCCTCAACCATTATTGGCTCAACAATACCTTGTGCATGTTTACCCAAGCCTTTTCCCTCATAGCCCATCTTGGACATTAGCTTGGAACCTATGCCTCTGGTATGTTTTTCAAAAGAACCAATATAAGAATTCTTAGAATAATTTGAAGGCAAACAAGAACTATTTACCTGTTCTTCAAGCTGATACCTGACTAAAACTTCTTTGGCAACAAAAAGTTGTGACTCAAACTCATGCATCATTTTTAGGTTCATATTTGCAATGTGAAGTTGCCTCTCCATTTCCTACAATTTGTCAGAAAGCAACCACTTCTCTTCCTCCACGAAATTCAATTGCTTTCTAAGTATGCTGCTCTTCCTTCCATCCTCATACATTTCTCTCACCATATCCAACATGGTGGACAAGTCTAGCTTCATGTCTTCATCAAAGACTCTTGTGAAGACAACAGAATTTGAGGACGCACTTGTAGAATTTGTCATTATGCCAATGAACAAAAGAACTTCAAACAAGATTAATAAAGAGCTTATTCAACGACCTTTTACAACAAACCTCTTGTGCTTCAAAGATTGCTTTGAGGTCCTTTAGGATAGAAGAATGCCTTCAACCTTTCTTCCTTTATTTCCTTCTGGGATTGAGCTATCAATAGCTTTCGCTTCACCTTTGCAAACTCAAACAATAGTCAGTCTACAACCAAGCATACAGTCAACATCTGATTGTTTAAACACCTTTCAGACAATCAATCTTTTCTTTGTTAATCAAGCATTCTGGTGTAACTTTCTTTAAAGATGGAGTTAATCAATCTCAGGATATGATACCACCTGATCTGAAAATGGGGTGCTAAAGGCTTCTTGTGAACTTACAAGAACCCCTCTCCCACTTCGAAAGCTTAAATATTCCCATGATACTATGATTAACCAATGCGGAATTAATAATGTTCTTGAAAATAAGGTGTATGCTGGTGTTTATTTTTGACTATTTATGTGCTTTAAAATTATGTTATTTATGTTGATATAACATGCATATAACAGTAAAATAGTGCAGCAAATAACAAACACATAAGACAACAATTTAATTAGGATTTCACCAAAAACTCTTGGGTTACATCTTCGTGAGCTCTAGGAAACTTGACTAGGCTCTCTAGGGTTATGGAAAGGTCCTTTTACAAGCTCCATGCTCAACTCCACTGTATTACACAGAAACAATGGGCTTAGAGCACCATCTCATCCCTGGCTCTGAAGCTCTCAGGCTTTCTCGCTCTTGCTCTGGCCCTGGCTCTCAGCTTTGGCTTTGGCTCTGGCTCTGGATCTTGGCTCTAGCTCATGGCTCTGGCTCTTGGATCTCCCTCTAGCTCTCAATCTTTAGCTCTAGCTCCGGCTCTGGCTCTGGCTCTCGGCTCTGGCTCTTGGCTTTGGTTCTCGCTCTCACTCTGCGTGCATCAATGGATCGCTTGACCTCCGAGTGACTCCCCAGGCTACTCTGTACATTAGCACTCGTTAGCCTTGGTATCCCATCATCAATTGGCTCTTTGGCTCTCTTTGAGGCATTTTTTTGGCTCTCTGGCTTCTCTAGCCATTTTCTTTGTGTATAGTCATCCTTTTGCGGGTTTGCACATTCTCTGCTCCTTGTCAGTTCGACTGGCCATCTGGCTCTATGGCTCTGTGTCTTCAAATGCATCATTTTCGGCCAAAAACTCTTTCTTTCCACGTGGCATGATGAGTAGGAGCTGTTACAAAGGGATTGGGGCCGTTTTCGAGGCAAAAAGCCAAAAAAGGAGAAAGATCCAATACACAAAGAGTTACTGGAAAATACACTATCGGGCATGAATTTCGGATGTGAAATTCCATCAAATTGTCCCTAAAAAGCCTAATGGGTCCAACATTAGGCAACATATTGCTTCACATAGGTGGATTGGGAAAAACCCCGAATACACGGGAAAACACTAAAAAACCCATCAAAATGATTTCTATCAGGCCTCAAATATTGTCGCATCTACAGTATAATCATATCGGGTCTGCCTTCGCTCACTATCGCAAGCCCCACCATTAATCTGTGTGATCTCCGATCTAATGGTTGGTATTCATTTTCGGGTGGCTTAGGAGTACAGAGGTTACTTGCTCGAATAGGTAGTTTCTCTCTCCCCTCCACCAGCCACGCATCGACCATTGTATGGGATCGGGCAGAGCCAGCCCAATACCACTTACCGCCTAAGGCTCACCCAAAATCCCACTTATCGGAACTCTAATAATATAGGGCCGCTTCTAAAATTGCTTTCGAGTCCGATTTTATTGCTTTGGGGCATTTTCCTTTGTATTTCAGCTTTTCTATCAAAATCCGCTAATACACAGAAAATCTGACAAGTACCCTTTTATCAGAACTCAAAATTTATCAACTAGGCTTATAAAATCCATCGAGTCCAGTGATCACAAATCGTCGATCTAATTTGGACCGTTGATCTGATCCCCGATCAGATAGTCTATATCAATTCACATATCGCTACCACAATGGCCCTTTGTGTCGGGGATCATCGGTCTCCTGACCGCCGATTTAATCATAGTAGTCCATTCCTTTTCTGATCTGATGGTTGAGATTGCACGTCGTGATCGCTATCGCATATCGCATTTGGAATAGGCTGGGGGTTCTTCCCTTTGAATATGGACTGCGCCGACCCGATCCGCCGATCCGATCATCGGTGATCACATGTCACATAACTTGGGTCCCAATATTGCATGCGAGCCTGTCTCTCACCCGATACATTGGAGATCGCCAATCAAGGGCCTCCCGCCTTTGGCCTAAGTCCTTCACTTTTTCCTTTTCCCGATGTGATTTCCCATATAAGGCCTTTTAGGCCATTTTTAGAAGATTTTGCCTCGTTTTCCAAGCACGAAGGGCAACTTCTTTTTGCGGTAACTTCGGCATCCGAAGTCCATTTTAACCCATTCAAATTTCAGTAGTTTCAGAATGAAAAGATCTATGCAATGAGGCTATTTCTAGGAGCATCCTTGGGCTTTCATTTTCTTCTATGAGGAACACTTAAAATTAGAAGTCTAACCAAAATCCATTTTGGATCACCCATCGGTGTATTTCCATGTGACAAATGATGAACGAAAAAAGCTTGAGCTGATAGCAGAGTTGGGGATACTTGTGGGGTACACTAATACACCTCACAACTATCGAGTGTACTTGCCTACCAGTCGAAGGACAGTGGTTCACAGAGATCTCAATTTTGATGAGCAAAAGGCCATGCGAGTTTCTCTTAAGAGGGAGCTCCAACTACAAGCTGTGGAGGGACTGTTGTTTCCTAAGGAGGAGGAGCCTCAGACTGATGCAAAGCAGCTGCATGTAGAGGTTTCAAGAGTGGATACATCCACTCAAGCAGAGTCTTTCAGATATGGACGAAAGCATACAAGAGAAGCTAACAAATTGTTGGGGGATGTGAGAGAGAATGTGGGAGCACCATCTTCCCAGTGCAGGTAGAGGAGGTCACCTGAGAAGTACACTAGATACATAGTCCTTGCTGGGGAATGTGTTGAGATTGAGCCATCTTCCTTTGAGGAAGTAGTGGAGCAGTTGCTTTGGGTTGATTCTATGGGGGAGGAGTATGACTCCATAGTTCGTAACAATGTTTGGGATGTGGTTCAGAGAACGAAGAACAAGTCAGTTGTGAGTTTCTGTTGGCTTTACAAGGTAAATCAAGTTGCTGATGGTAGTGTGGAGAATCATAAGATAAGATTTGTTTCCTGTGGCTTTTCACACCTTTCACAAGGTACTCATCTATCAGAACTATGTTGGCACTATCAGCACAGATGGGTTGGAAGATCCATCATATGGATGTGAAGACTACATTCCTTAATGGTGAGATTGAGTAAGAGGTGTACATAGAGCGGCCGAAAGGTTTTGAGACCTTTGATTATTACTTGCATGTGCGCCAACTCAAGACAACGTTATACGGACTGAAGCAAGAACCTCCTGCTTGGTACACCAGGATAGACAACTACTTCACCAGGTTGGGCTTCATAAAGAGTGAAGAAGATGCAGACCTATACAATATTGTGGTGGAAGGTAAGTTGTTGTTCATCGTACTTTATGTTGATGATCTCATATTGACTGATCTAAGATGAAATACATGGGTCTCATGCATTACTTCCTCGGCATGGAAGTGTGGCAGAAGGATGGGGAGTTGTTTGTGTCTCAGGGAAAGTGTGTCAACGAGATACTCAGGAGATTCCACATGGAAAAGTGCAAGCCCATGCAGACTCATCTAGCTGGTAACTGGAGGAAGGAGGATGCTACTTCAGGAGAAGTAGTGGAGGCTACCATGTACAAGGAGCTTGTGGATTCAGTGATGTACTTAGTGAACGCACGACCAAATTTGCACCATACAGTGAACCAGCTGAGTCAAGTGATGGTTCAGCCTACCAAGAAGTTTTGGAAGGAGGCAAAGCATGTATTGAGATACCTCAAAGGCACATCTCAGTATGGATTATGGTATAGACAAATAGAGGGAGTGAGGCTACTGGGCTTCACGGATACAGATTGCCAAGGAGTCCATTAGATCGGAAGAGCACATCGGGAGAGATTTTCAACCTTGGGTTAGAAGCAGTTTCTTGGTACAACAGGAAACAAAGGTTGGTTGCACTCAACTCGGCAGAGGCTGAATACATGGCTACAAGTTAGGAAACATGCGAGGCCATCTAGATGTGGAAATTCTTGGTTGGTTTGTTTGATTAGAGGATGGATCCAACTGTGATTTATTGCGATGATCAGAGTTGTATGAAACTCTGAGAATCTAGTATTTCATGATAGGTCCAAGCACATCGACATCTGGTATCATCATCTCAGAGACTGTGCAGCAAGGAGGATCATGTTTCTGCAGTATATTTCAACAAAGGAGAAAGATGCTAACATTTTGACAAAGGCATGGTCAAAGTGTAAATTCAAGTTCCATAGAGATAGGATCGGGGTGGAAGATAATCCCTTTCTTGTTGGGAGGGAGTGTTGAAATGTGGCAACAAGAATATTCCAATTTTAGTTTGTCCTTGAATTAAAGTTTTGAATTAAAATCTAATTTAGTCTCACCTGCTACTTGGAAATAAATAATTAAGTTATTTTGACTTAATTAGTTGGAGAAATTCAAGTTAGAAGTCTTTCTGAAGTAATGTAAGAGTTATCCCTTAAATTAAGGAGATAAGTCTTAAATTAAGGAGATAAGATTGAGTTATATTCGAGTTCTAATTAGTTAACTCAGTTTACCGAGTTAAGTTCAATTAAATTAGTTCCAAACTGTTTGAGGAACTCATAGAGAGTTAACAGTTAGTTGATGCAAGCATGCACTCAACTATTGTACTCCAGTTAGCTAAAGATTCCCTCATCAATAACTCATGCATGTCTATTATGAGAAAGACCTAGTTGAGCTAAATGTCAAGGACAATGTACTATCAGTTGCATGTGTTTTCCTATAAATAAAACTCATCCATGTAGAAGGAAAATTCCTGGAGGATTGCACAGTTCTGATAGTGTGTGTGATCAGGCGATCATCCACTTGGTTAGGTGAGAATCATCCACTAGGAATAGCACAAGGAAATAGGAGCTTGGAGGGCATAGAGGAAGGCTTGTGAGAAGCCTGGATTGCCTATGAGCATCTGTGATGATTGTACTTAGAATTGGCTAGTTGTGAGAGCTAAGGCTTTGTATAATTCCTATGTATTTCCACCTTGTATGATAATACAGATAGTGGGGTTTTTAGTTGAGGCTTTCCCCAAAGTATTTTCATGTGTATTGTGGATTGATTCTTTTTCTTCTGGTTATATGTCTTCATCTCAATCTTGCTCAATCTTTAAGCTTCCCCAAATTAATAGTAGAAGTAAGTTATAATATTTTTCTTTGGTTATATTGTATTATTGGGTTAACCTACAAGCATATTTTCTACATGGTCTCAGAGCAATATTTGTAGAGAATTTGCAGAATTTACACACATACACAAATATATATATATGTTTTAAAGGAAAATATCTTTTTAACCATTAATTTTCTGTTTATTTGAATTGGCATTGCAATTTTGGTAAAGCACAACATAACACCTTCTTATGCTTCAAATAGTGGGGTATGAGAGAAAAAATATAATGAGCTTGATATTCAATCAATTAGTGATGTTCGTCCTAAAATATTCTCATGTAAGAGATGAGATATATTTTAATAATAATTATGCCACACTCATCTACCCATGTGAAAAATCCACTATTATTTACCCTCTCATTTCCAGGGTGAATTCTCTCTTGTGGGAATTCAAGTGTACCCTTGAGTCTCATGAGTCATAGAATACTTTCTTGCAAGCATGGAAAATTTTAGAGGCAAATGTTCGCCCTTTGTTGAAATTAAGGGGTTTTAAATTTTTAGTGGGTGAATATTTTGTATCATAGTAAATTTTTACAAATCACCTCAAATAGCCCATCTTATTCTAAGGGAGAGGGTAAAAAAGATAAATTTAGCCCTTGAAATTAGCAGTTACAACCTTCCATTCGCCCTAATTTTCAATAATAGTTTTTATTTAAGTGAATCCTATGGGCCAAATACCATATTTATAAAAGAGGTATGGTAAATTAATAAAATTATAAATAA
>APFE031405543.1:50432-61512 GCA_000404065.3 Pinus taeda | reverse complement strand
AATGACCCTCCATGCGCTTTAAATAGAATTCATGGACCAATCGGGTGTAAAGCCACGGATCAAGTGTCGGTAATACCGAGGAGAGAATGAACCGTCGGATCACTACATATCGTGACTGTCGGATTGTAAGTTACAAAATGTACAACGGTAAAGAAACACACTTTACCTAACTGTATACTAGACTAAGTTCAACTTAACTATTTCCTATGTGTCGGAATATCCTAACAAAAACCCTCTATAACGAAGGTTTAATGTTCTTAATTAAACTCTTATGCGGAAACGTTTCATGTGACTAACCCAAGTCTAAACTTTAATAAACCTTTGATTAATTCTTAATCCTTATAACTTAACCCTTCGGTAATCACCCGCAGTTATCAACTATCCCATGGTCTTTAGACTTTAACAACCCTTTGAGCGGAACTTTATAACCCTTCATAACTCTTTGGTTAATTCTACACTTAACCCGAAATACACTAATCCCACTTATTTCTATTATAACTCTTGTATAATAGAAATATTTCATATAAAACTTAAACCTTACCTTTCCATTGATTCACATGACTTTATACATTTCCCGATGCTCAACTTTTAGCGTGTTCAACCTCCGCCATCGATCTCATTCCTTAATCCGATGATCATCGCGTCACCTGATCATCAATTTACCCGGACGATCTCCACCGTTTATCTCTCCTATCTCAATCCAATGGTGATCGCGTAATCTCGCGCAGATTACATGCATGATTGATATTATGCCGGGAGCACGTGAGAAAAAAGGTTTTCTCTTTCCTCTGTGTGCTACGTGTTAACCCATAAGGCTAATCGCGTGAAATTTCAAAATACCAGGTACTGCTTTGAGTCCGTGCGAAATACCACTTACTATTTCTGTAGACCGCTCCACTATTCTGCACGTGGTTTTAATCTCCACCGTCCATCTTCTTAACTTTATTCTACGCAACCTAATCCTGGCGGTCTATCTCCATCACTCTCATTCGTTGATCTAATTGATCCAACGACTATGCTTCGCTACTACATTCTTTTGTTTCTTACTGTGTAATAGTCCATTTGTTCGGGTTTTCACCTATGTCTTTGTTCTCGCCTTCCAGTCTTCAATTATTCTAATCCGATCTTCAACTTCTTTACGTTTCCGCTTCATAACTCTTTAGTTTTTAAGAACCTTACAGTATACCTTCACTGTAACATTAAAGTTTCTCCAATACTATCTGCATGTAAACCCGATACACTCTTCCCTGCACTTGATCTCTGGTTCTACACACCTGCAACCCTATGTTATGCAGAATTACTTTAATTAACACACAATTCATTCAATTACTCCATTCACACCACAGAAACTCAGAAATCGAGTTATCTGTATTAATAAACAAATAATTACAAAAGGATTCTTTTCTGGCCTGATCTTCACTAACTTAATCTCTAACTCCTAGCTAGCTAACCTTCTTCTATGCCTTTTAGGCTTACATTTATACAAAACGATTCTATAACCAATTCCTGGTTTAGATCCATAATCTTCTCAACAAAATCCTAAAATCTCTTCTTTATCTCTAAGGATCCTCTCTAATCCACAAAATCATCAACTAATTCCTAATCTAAGCTTTTACAATTAATTCCCAAATTTCTCAATCCCTATGAAATCTCAACTATCCTAATTCTCTCATGTTCTCCAACATTCGAGGACATTTATAAATATGCCTCACAATACTTAATTAATCTCTATTCTAAATATCTCTCATTAAAATCACTCAAAACCTTAATAATTACATTAATTTAATACTCAGGGAACCAACTTCCTTAAAACACAAGGCCCCCTATGTCTACTAAAATACAATGATATTTCTGAGCCGAATGCTCCTGCATCAGACTCCCAAGGTTGAAAACATTCATGATCTCCTGATCATGTGTTCCCATATGTTGATAGAAAACCTCCAGAGTCACAAACTTTGTTCTGTAGTCTGTCATTGGTTGTTGCTGTTGTTTGTTGTTGTTCTCCAGGTCTCCACACTTTATGCTGCATTGCCCCACTAGCTATGCTCTCACAGTCTATTGTTGTCTTTTTTCTTGCTGCTGCTTTGCTTTCTTGTTTTTGTCTTCTCCCTTTGAGACACTTTTCTCATCAATTCCATCATCAATTCAATTTCTATGTCCAACTCATTTCTTTGCTGGACATTTTCCTCTTTCTCTCTTACATATCCTTTGCAATCTTCATTAGGTTCTTTCTTCCCTACTAGTGCTTTCAGCGATTTCTCCAGTAGCTCCAATTCTTTCTCTCATTCACTAATCCTTTGATGAGAGTTTAGTGCTTCTTCTTTATTGACTGCCTCAACAACTTCCCTAGTTATCTCCACTGTGCCCATCATCATAATGGAATGATGATCCTTTACTATGTTTTCAACTAACATAGTCTCTTCTTCAAGTTTGCCTTTAATCTTCTGTTGGTTACCTTCAATTTGGAGTTGTTGGATCCTTACTACCACCCTTACATCCTTACCCTCTTGTTGCTTCTGAACCTCCATCTCATCTCGAAATAACCTTTGTTCAATTTCTTTGATCACAGCATCACACTCATTCATTCTATTCATTGTTCCTACAAACAAACTATTGGTTTGTGAATTAAAACACTCTTCTGTCTCCATGACTTTTAGAGACTCTCTGCTACTGTCAAGTGTTGCTGTAACCATTTCTTTTCTATTGTCATTTCCTCCTAGCAACTTCTCCAACAATTCAATTTCCTCTTTACATTTAGCAAGTGTTTTATCACAATGCTCTTCATTTCCAGCTTCATCCTTTACATGGTCACTATTGCTCAATGCTTCAATCGGATTGTCTTCCATAGACAATTTTGTCTCATTCATCTTCACAGAAATAAGTTCATGTTCTCTCCTTACATTTTCAAAAATCAATACTTCATCATCTCCATGTTGTGTAACAGTATTTGAGAACTGTCCTCCTTCAACACTTATAATCCATGTATTCATAAAACAATTGTCAGTTTGAAATATGTAAGGCTCAACAGCCTCAACTAATGTTTCACATATCAACTCTTCAGGTTGAACTTCATCTCTTTCTTCCACAAGTAATTGTCCTTGTTTTGTAACAGCTCCAAATATCAATTCATCAATAATTTCTTTCTGCTGCAACAATTCAATATTTTCCTCATTCAAGAGGCATTCTCCATCATACACTGCTCTAGAATACTTATCTTCTGAGAAGTACTCTTCATCCTCTGTCAGCACATCAACATGTTGATCCAAGTTCTCCTCTGAACTCTGGTGACTTTTATCAATTCTTATGACAGCTTCATAAGACTGCCAATCCTCTGTAAAACCTGCAAACACACCAAAACTATTAGATTCAAAAATACAAGGTTTTATAGCCTCTTCTGCTACCTTTGTTCACATTTCCTCATGCTACTTTGAACTCTCCCAATAGTTCATTGATCTCCATTCATCATCTTCACCCAGAACTTCCCCCTATTCTGCTTCACAAATAGAAACTTCCATTTCCAACTCAGCTTCTCTGAGTTTTTCCACCAGCCACTTCACTTGCCTCTGTTGAAGCCTTCTCTATAACTTATGCCACTTCACTGCCTTATTCCTCAAGACCAAACCTTGTCTTTGGTTCTCCTCTAGTATCATCCTTAATACATTGAGTTTTTCTTTTAACTCTGCAATCTCCTTGTCAAGCTCCTCTTGACTCATTCTCTTGCCATTTTCCTTGGCATCCTCCTTCTTCACTTTTCTTCTATTGTGGTCTTCCTCAGAACCTTTACTATGACTATCAGTAGTCATTTTCTCCTCTATCTTCACGAGCTCCTCACTCACTATGAGCTATACTAAAGCCTCTGCAATAGCAAGTCCTCCCTGCTGTCACTTACCTCACCAAGCTTTCCTCTGTACTTGGCCTTTTGGCAAGCACTTGGTTCTCTATATCTGGAACCTCTTTGAGCACTTCTCTTTGCTCCTTCTAGGCTTCAACTCATCTGCACCTTTTAAGAACACAATTGTCCTCTTTATCCAACCTCTGTTAGAATTCTTCAAGGTTCTGCCACATTCTGCTTTCATTCAGAAACTCTTACTAGCTTCCTTCATCCCTTAGCAATTCTACCCACATCCTCTGTGGAATTGCCTTTATGATCTTCCTGTGAGTTGCAACAAAACCTCTACAGTAGCAAGTCTCCTTCTTGCTACACATGCCTCACTAAGCTTCTCTCCTTTGAACTCAGTCTTTTGGCATCTCTCTGATTCTCTCCTCTGGAACCAATTGACCACTCCTTCCTCTAGGTTGCTACAATCTCCTCACCTTCTTATGCTACTACCTTCAAGACCTCTACATGATCTTGTTCTACCATTCACCTGCACTTTGAATGGATTGTTCTCTGTTTTTTTGCATCTGCAAATTCTGCTACACTTTATCTTTGTGTGCCTATTGTTTGTCAAATTTAAAATCTGATCTTCTTTTGCCTACTTTCATCACCATTCACATGTATACACACACATTCAAAACATAATTCTGTTCTAAATTTTCTCAAAGAAATTTTCATGCAAAATTTCTTTGTTTTGCTTTGATACCAAATGATGCCAACCTAAGCCAACAATACCCACATTTATGAAAATTAAGCTTGCATGATCTACTATGTCCCAAGATTAATCACCTGATCCATGGTGAAAACCCTCTATAACAAAGGTTTAATGTTCTTAATTGAACTCTTATGCGGAAACTTTTCATGTGACTAACCCAAGTCAAAACTTTAATAAACCTTTGATTAATTCTTAATCCTTATAGCTTAACCCTTTGGTAATCACACGCACTTATCAACTATACCATAGCCTTTAGACTTTAACAACCCTTTGAGCGGAACCTTATAACCATTCATAAATCTTTGGTTAATTCTTAACTTAACTCGAAATACACTAATCCCACTTATTTCTTTTATAACTCTTGTATAATAGAAATATTTCATATAACACTTAAACCTTACCTTTTCGTTGATTCACATGACTTTACACATTTCTCGACACTCAACCTTTAGCGCGTTCAACCTCTGTCGTCGTTTTCATTCCTTAATCTGACGGTCATCGTATCACCCAATCATCAATTTACCCAAACGATCTCCACCGTTTATCTCTCCTATCTCAATCCAACGGTGATCATGTAATCTCGCGCAGATTACATGCACGATCGATATTAGACCAAGAGCACGCGAGAAAAGTGGTTTTCTCTTTCCTCTGTGTACTACATGTCAACCCAAAAGGCTAATCGCGTGAAATTTCAAAATACCAAGTAATGCTTTCAGTCCGCGCGAGATACCACTTACTGTTTCCATAGACCGCTCCACTATTATGCACGTGGTTTTAATCTCCGTCGTCCATCTTCTTAACTTTATTCTGCGTGACTTAATCCTGGCCATCTATCTCCATCACTCTCGTTCGTTGATCTAATTGATCCAATGACTATGCTTCGCTACTACATTCTTTTGTTTCTTACTGTGTAATAGACAATTGTTCGGGTTTTCGCCTATGCCTTTGTTCTCGCCTTCCAGTCTTCAATTATTCTGATACGATCTTCAGCTTTGTTCTTTATTCCTTCACTCCTTTACACTTCCGTTGTGTAACTCCTTAGGCTTTAAGAACCTTACAGTATACCTTCACTGTAACATTAAAGTTTCTCCAATACTATCTGCATGTAAACCCGATACACTCTTCCCTGCACTTGATCTCTGGTTTTGCACCCCTGCAACCCTATGTTATGCAGAATTACTTCTAATTCACACTCAATTCATTCAATTACTCCATTCACACCACACAAACTCAGAAAGCGAGTTATCTGTGTTAATAAACTTATAATTACAAAAGGATTCCTTTCTGGCCTGATCTTCACTATCAATGGCCTTTTCCTTTCCTGCCCGTAGGCTTACAATCAAAACCTATTTAACTAACTTACTCTCTAACTCCTAGCTAGCTAACCTTCTTCTATGCCTTTTAGGCTTACATTTATACAAAATGATTCTATAACCAATTCCTGGTTTAGATCCATAATCTTCTCAACAAAATCCTAAAATCTCTTCTTTATCTCTAAGGATCCTCTCTAATCCACAAAATCATCAACTAATTCCTAATCTAAGCCTTTACAATTAATTCTCAAATCTCTCAATCCCTATGGAATCTCAACTATCCTAATTCTCTCATGTTCTCCAACATTCGAGAACATTTACAAATATGCCTCACAATACTTAATTAATCTCTATTCTAAATATCTCTCATTAAAATCACTCAAAACCTTGATAATTACATTAATTTTATACTCAAGAAACCAACTTCCTTAAAACACAAGACCCCCTATGTCTACTAAAATACAATGATATTTCTAAGTCGAATGCTCCTGCATCACTCAACAAGCTCTACGTCAGCCCAACTGGGAAACATCTACCCTCTAAAGTAGTTTCTATCCCCCCTGGCTCAGAAATCTTAGCTCCCCCGTAGATTTCAGATTTCTACACTGGAAGACTACGCTGCTTCTGTGTGAGCCCTTCTGGCTCTACATCAGCTCTGTGTGGGCCCTTCTGGCCCAGCGTCAACACCTCCTGGGCCTGCGCTGCCTCCTCCTAGTATCTCTCTGCTACTGATCCTGGGTCCTGGAGAAGATACTCCAACCCAACTATCCTTGCCCCTCATTGTGAAAGCTCACTACCGAAAAACTCCCAACAGTTGTTCTCCCTCTGCGTGTCTTTCCAAATGACCCTCAAGCCTCCTTAAATAATCTCCTTGTTGACATTCAACAGCCCGGATTATAAGCTAATCAATGGCCCATAGTTTATATTAATACCCTTTAATTGTTTTATTTTCCTAAGTTTAGGCTTAGGGTCCCATTAAAAATAATTAATTATTTTAATACAACTGTTTCTGGGTGGAATTTCCCAAAACGATTTATGGGTTCTTTGGAATACATGCGCCCAAGCCTCCTTGCAAAATTTGAGGCCTAGACCACATCCGATGCTACCAGAAATCAACACCCACCAGTGCCTTTACTAGGTTTACGGTTGTTAGTCCTAGCCATAAGTACATGATTCACAGAGAATACGGTGTCCACCCTCACCCTCTCAACCAAGGAGGAGATATCCACAAGCCCAAGCTTGTCTCACAAATACTCAAGCTTCCTATCAGGAAGAGACTTTGTAAATATATCTGCAATTTGTTCATCAATGGAAATGTATTGTAGTTTCACGACCCCAACCTACACCAAGCTTCGAATGCAATGATATTTGATGTTGATGTGTTTCGTCCTTGCATGGAAAATTGGATCCTCTGTCGACTTTATGCAACTTTGGTTATCACAACATATGGTAGTAGAATCCAAAGGTCCTTCAAATAGATCTGCAAGCAACTTTCGAAGCCAAACAGCTTCTCAACTTCATTGGTTGCTATATATTCTACTTCAACAATGCTTAATGCAACTAAGTCTTGTTTCCTGCTCATCCATGAAACTATAGCGAATCCCAAACAAAAACAACCACCTGTAGTACTTTTTCCATCTGCATCACTGCCTGCCCAATCTGAATATGTGTAGCCCAATAACCGAATCTCATTACCTGCAACATATCTTAAGCAATGACATATGGTCCCATGGAGATATCTTAAGATGTGTTTGGCTGCTATCCAATGATCATGTCTCGGCTCCATCTGAAACTAGCTAAGACTGTTCACTACAAAAATATATCTGGTCAAATGTTCACAAGGTACATCAAAGAACCAATCAGTTGTCGATAGATTGTCGAATCAACAAAACTTGAATTTGAACTCCTTAGCTTCTTCAAATTGGTACTCATAGGTGTTGTCATAGGTTTGTTATCCATCAATTCCAAATTTCAGCAAGATCTTGATCACATATTTTCCTTATATTCTCACCAGGTTTCTGCTAAACTTCGAGTGCCGGATAATAGTGCATTAATCCAACAAGTTTTCAACAAAGCCAGATCTAAAGGATGGAAACCTGGAATTTGGAATGGAAACTCATAAAGTATCTATGAAATCAAGAAGGAAAGGTGTTACCCACAAAGTTCGTTGGTGGAAGCAGTTTCTTTGCATTAGGTTAAATTCCCAACATTTCTTGACTAGTATCATACTTTACAATACTTAATTGCTTAAATTGTAGCATCTTGATTCTTGGTCATATGATCTTAGTTTGTAAATAAATAAATCCAGCTTACTTCTTTCTATGAATTTCAGAGCATCTCCTATTGTACCTGTTAGAATATAGTCCAATTTATAATGTGTAAACTTGTTCTTTATAATGATTAAATTTACATTATATTCAGTGATACTAAACAATATTTCTATGTCATGACCCATTTAGAGTCTAGACCAAGATATTGTGCAACATACTATTTACAAAGTCAAATTCACTATGCTGCCTCTATGTTAGTAACTTAGTGTTGTCAAATTCATTAGAAAAATATATAATTTCATGAAGTATGATGTGCCACTGAAAACAATCTCATATTCCTTTACACTGTGAGTGGGTATTGACATTTTAATCAAAGGTGTCAACTTGTCATTGATGATAATGATGACAATGTTTATACTAAATTGATGACGATGACTTGTTTATGTTGAATTCATGATGATGATTATGTATTTTTAAATATAGAATCTAGATTCTAAAGAGTAAAAGATGAATGATAATATGAAATTTTTATTTTATATATATATATATATGCCATTTCCTTGTTGTATCTGTTTCAAACCGGGTATTCGTTTTAGTGCAACTTATATATATATGGCTAGAGCACACCTCCAAATTTTTCAAGAGACTGTGGGTTGGGAATGGCAATAATATATATATATATATTCTAAAAAAATTACAATTCACCATAAACATGAATGATAAATATTAAAATGAAAAACACTAAAATAGAATAGAACTAGTTAGGAAATTCAGATTTAGTACTATGCTTGGATATATCATATTGTCTAATCATAATTGCCCATTTTCAAAACTAAATAGACATGCCCAATGTCCAAAACTTTAATCTTAAACTTTAAATCTAAGTTGCAGAAAACATAGGGTAGGAGGCCGTTTCCGTACAGAAACGAGTACGAAACGCTGAAACACATGTGGTATGGCCGTGAAACGCGTTTCTGGTCGTACTGGCACGTTTCACGATGCAGAAACGTGGCCAATATGGCCGAAAACGCGTTTCACGGCCATACGATGCACGTTTCAACTTGTAACTTGTGTTTTTTTTAATTTGTTTTCTAATTTATCATTAGTTTTTCCTAATGACTTCTAGTTGCTTCTAGATGCCTGTCTAAATTTATAAAAGTGAACTTTGTCTCATTCTCTCATCACACTATTCAGCAAGTCATTTCTCTTGGAGACTGGCGATTTTAGCAAAGGAGAAGAGAGGAAGAGAGCAGTTGTTTCAGCTAGGGTGTTTTGAGCAGTGAGCAAAGTAGATTTCAGCAGCAAGAGCAAGAGATTTCAGCAGCAACAAAGTTCTTTCTATAAATTAATTACTCCAGAAGGCGTGGAATATAAAGATATCCATGAGGATACAAATATTATATATTAAAAATGTGTGAATAAGAATGAAAGAATGATTTACAAATGAGAACGAGAGGCTTGCTTATATACCAAGCAAGTGTCTTTTCATGAAGATTCATGTCTCATTTAGACATGCCTCTTCAACCTAATTACTAATTAACTAATAATTATTTATGATTATTATCATTTACATTATATTTATATTATTTATATATTTTATTTGTTACATTGCCTCTTTCCTCAAAAAGCTTTGTCCTCAAAGCTTGTCGATGAAAAAAAGGCTTGATCTCTTTTTTGGCTTCGAAAGTCTTTCTATCTCGGAATAGTCATCCGCGTCGATACAAGTTGATATGATCTTCTTAGTGACAAACAAAATTGTCACACTGAGAAGGGATCAAACCATCCCAGATTAATCTTCTGTATAGTACTCTGATCACTGGAATTTTGTAACGACTTGTTAGCATAAGACTAGATTGAGATTACATCACTATTATCCGGAACATCAGTTTGTTGTTTTGGTTCTGACTGGTTCAAATATGTAGCATGGTTGATTCTCTATTCTCATGATACGGATGCCGATATGGAACATTTTTGGTTTGATTTCTCCTTACTGGGCATGCTGCAATTTTTATATTTTCTTCTGGCGAAGATGTTGTTGAGTTGGTTATGAAACATTCACTGGGGATGTTTATTGTTTGAACTGCAACATCCATGCGTGTCTTTTCTTCAACTTGTTTGTCTTCTTCCTGAGTTGTGACATTCACTGAATCGGTACTTGTTGTTTTGTCATCAACTTGAATTCCTACATTTGATGCTTCCTTCTTGATAAGTTGTTGTACCTGGTTTTCTAATGACTTTTGTTAAACAGACATGGTGAACGAGAGAAAATGGAAAGATAAAGCATGCGATACAATTTTATTAACAATTTGATATACATTTATAGTACATTTGGTGACCGTTGGGATTCAGCTCCCAAGGTCTCTTAGACTGCTTTGTCCATTCGACTTCCACGCTAACCCTTTAGGATTAGGTGTCCAACATTCCCCCCCTTAATCTGAAGGGTTATGTATGAGTCCAAGAAAAGAGCTGTAATACAAAATGTGCAATAATGCATGGCAGCACTAGGCTGAATGTGCTCTATGAAATGTTGGTAAAAAAGGGCGGTGTTTTAAGAATAGCCACCAACACTGGAACGCTTAGTGCAGTTCCCGGAACTCTTCCAAAACTGGCAAGAAGCTGGAGTCTTCTCCTAGAGGAAGTGTTCTCAATTTTGTTTGCGGAACTCTTCCAAAACTGGCAAGAAGCTAGAGTCTTCTGCTAGAGGAAGTGTCCGAGATCGCCAACTGAAGGCATGTTCAGGCATCTTTGTCTCTGGCTACAACTCTGAAACTGATGTGGAAGGTTGTGGCTCAGGCTCACTTGATGTGGCTTTGAAGCTTGTAGATGACCATCATTTCCCCCCATGTCAGATACAAGGTGAGAAGATGGAGAAAACTCAACTGCAAGACTGTTCAATACTCTGGAA
>APFE031405543.1:6128-25739 GCA_000404065.3 Pinus taeda | reverse complement strand
CCCCGACGTCCCCCCATCCCCCCTAAATTTCCCTAAAATTTGAGGGTACTCCCACACATCTCCCTTGTGCGTCTCCCCGTCCTGGAGTCTTGGTGAACATTAATATATATAGACAAACCTAATGGCAGACCTCATTCGAACCTCATCAAAAAATTCGAACTCAAACCGAACCTAATCATTGTTGAACCCGAACTCAAACCTGAACCATGTGACGTTGGTCTTGAGAACAAGAGTTGAAATATCATTTTTGGGATTGTATATGTAAAGTAAGTCATTAATGCATGACACATATCCCACAAGCATTAATTAGAATGACCAATTTATGAATGTCTTGAAATGTCCACTTAGCACTCATTGCATGGGTTGAAGACATGATTGAAACTAGTGAAATTAATTGCATAGTATCAATTAACACCTCTAGATTTTGCACCCAAAAACCAAAACTTCCTACTAATGTCACCCATCCTATGAAAAAGGGATGTTAATGCCCTTGTGCATCACTTCAATGCCTTGAAAATTGAATTTCAAGAAAAATTCTAGGCAAGAAAAATCCCAAGAGTCCAAAATTGTTTTGAAGAGGCCTAATCTTCAAGCTCCAATACTGATTTATATATGGATAATGAACAACAATGTGAAATAGTCATATACAAGAAAACAAACAAGAGAGCAACTATGCAAGCACAAGAGAAGATTGTGGAGCTATACAAAGGTTGTACACTTTATATTCATGTTTTTATAAAGATACATAGAATACTGTCAATTGGGCTTACTCAGGTGGTTGGGAGAAATGTGTTATCCTCCCCACCTGGGTTCAACTCCTGCATGTGACGTGTTGAGCTCATAATGAGTATTTCTTGTAATGACTTCAAGCAGTCCCTCAAGGAATGAAACATGTATATTCCTCATATGGAATATAAAGATATTTCGCCTGGGAAAAAATATAAAAAAGTAAAAAATAAATAAAAAATTTACATAGAATACAAAGCATGGGTTGGAATCAATCGAGTGATTAATGAGTTAGCAATTTGCAATTACATAGTGGTGGCTCAACGTTAGGTGGAGTGGTAAGTAAAATATCTCCTAACCTACTAAAGCTGGGGGTTTCGTTAACTTCTCCAATATATAGCAGTTATTTTTTCCTCCAAAACAGTGGGTCTGGAGCTAGATGGGGTTTGCTCCAATCATGACCGAATATCAACATGTATGTTTGGAATCATGCAGTTAGCTTCTTCCATTATTTTTTCTTTGAACACAATGGCATCTCTAAAATCAAGGCTTTCACATACTTGACGTATGTGTTCTTTCAAACTATCAAATGTAAGCAAGACTTGACTTACAGCTATCCTCCGAAGAAGAATACCTGTCGTACAAAACAGAAGTCTGGTTCTAGGATTCCTGTAATGAATAAAGGGTAATATATGTTAGTTTACCAGTTGACACCAATATTAAATATGCTTACCTAAAATCCAATAAAAATGCTATATAAACTGAATATATAAAATGTGCCAGCTACTCTAGAAATTATATTTGTGGGCATAACAAAAGAAATAGGCCATACTGTATACATTATGATCATAACCATGAAAATAATGATGCTTTTCACTACAAAATAGCAGAGAAAAATGAATATTCACTAAAAACTAACATCTGTTCAAAAGTATGTGCACTTTCATTTGACCAGGCAAACTTACTACATGGTGAGAATCAGCAAGTAGTTTCAAAAGGAATTTACATGCAAGGAAGGGAAATCGATCTAAGTATTTCAAACAGATTATATGCAAGAAAAAAAGTCAAACAACATTTAGTTTTTGCAGAGAAAATAGAAGATCAAGAAAATTAAAGGGTTGTCAGTATGTCAAAAAACAATTTTCCACCAGGAGACTGAGAATGCATAGCTTATAATCACAATAGATATAACTGCCTAGTACGCTATTTAAGCACTTCAGAGATAATTTACTTCCAGTATGTGGAGCTTCCTTGAAGATCACTTGTACGAGTATCTGTCAAATAATGCCGTCAAACTCCTTTTCACAATATAAATTGAAAATAGCAATACAACAAAGGAAACTGGGATCTTCAAAAAATAATGAAACATGCTCTCAATAGCTTCTTGCTGATTATATTTCTTAGAGATACAACCAAACAGCCATGTAAACATTGTCAAACTCAAAATATCCCTATATTCCAGAAAAGAAGTTGCAATATATACAGGCAAACATTTGTGCTTCTTATAATGTAATGTCTTCTATAGCCTCATTCATTCACCAATTTTAGTAGGACAACCAATAAACAATTTTCGACAACACACAAATGCACCAATGCTTCATAGCACAAGCACTGAAAAGCAAAAAGATACAATCTAATGACTTTTGACTTCCACATAACAGCAACAGATGTAATTAATAAACCTTATGAACAAATTGACATATAATTAATGAGACGGTCAATCCAGCCATAAAAAGCTGGCAGTCTTGTGGATTTCCAAATTCCAGCTAAAAACTGTACAGAAAACTTGGGAAGGGTAGCCATCCAATCAGATCAGAGAGCAGAAAGCTATCCTCACAAATCAATCTTTTGGTTAAAAAACATGAAATGAACAAGAAAAAGAAATCACCAAGCTTTATCAAGGCGAACTTGATAACCAACCAAAGATCCATAAGATCCTGGTGGCGGCTCACATCGTTCATCTGCCACTCTTTCTGCAACAGAAATTGCCTGAAAAATGAACATAGTTTTGTCAGCTCCTTCAATGTAAGATGCATTAACATATCTATAAAGAATGATACATATATAAATAAATATATATCATGTGGTATCAACCCACAGAAAATAATCTCCATGATAACCCTCAAGAAAATGTATGAAAGAGGTAGCTGTGTCACTGTAAACAAACAATGGAAATCGTTCAGAGGGAAATAAGAATTAAGATTGGTGTGAGGGGGAATGAATTTCAGGAATGCAGGTGAATAAAGGGAACATAATACATGTACTATAGCTGCACTTTGTTAACATAATACAAACACACAGGCATAATATGTGGAAAGACCAAAAAGATATTAAATCCCTTCAATGTAACAATGAAAAACAAAAGTGTTGTATATATGATATATATTATATAATAATATATATATATATGTCAAATAGGATATCCTCAGGTTGGCAGAATGGTTGTAATCACCCAACCCAGGTCAAATCTCTAGTAGTGACATGATCACTATAAGCCTGGTAAATATAAAAAATAATGCTTTGTGCCTATGAACTTTAAGAGAGTAAACCTGTGGGCTGGCCTGGTACCAGCAACCTCACTCTAGCTGGTCTGAGAGGGTGGCTGATTTCTTTCCTCGGAAAAAAATAATAATAATAATAATAATATATGTGTGTGTGTGTGTGTGTGTGTGTGTGTGTGAGGAACCTTCATTTAATCCTTTTGAGGAACATATTGCTTATTACAGGTTAAAAATGTCTATAAATACATACATGCCCTATGTTCTAATATTTCATAACTTCACAAGAGTGGCAGGTGCCCACTGCCAATGGGCAGGTTTCCTCTTTGATCCAAAAGTGCAAAAGAAACTGCATTTGCGTGGGGGATAGGGACCTCAACCAATTGCGAGACAGAAGCTACAGTTTTATACAAAGGCCTAACAATTCTGAAAACAATAGGGTTGGACTAGTGTATCAGAACTGAAACAAGTTTTGCCAAAACCAGCCAGTTGAACCAGTTTACAGAACTTGCCAATTCAAATCAAGGGTCTTAACTGCAGATCGCCAGTTCCATACTGAACCAGCCTGTTGTGCATAGAACTGGCAGACTCTAGAGTCTAGAGTCTATATGGAACTAATCTTAAATGACTAAATCAACGGTCAACCAATCTTGTACAGAACCAGCCATTTCAACGAATACACGGTTCGATGTGTGGGAGAACAAAAATTAACCCCTGCTACAAGGAAATATAGCACCCCATATGATGTAAAGTTCCAAGCATCAAGGAGTTAGTCTTGTGCAACTTAGTAAGACTACTCATTGTCACCATAGTAGCTCCTCCTCTCACTCTTGGTCAGCTCTTCTACAACTGAAGGGAGGCTTCCCTAAGGATAGAATTTTAAGGCTATAAAGTCAAGGCGCAAGGTTATTTATTCAAGAGTAAGCCCAAATAGAACAAATGGTTGTAGCATGGGTGAAAGAATGAATGGTGTGAAAACCCCAAAGATGATAGAAAACCCCAAGACCAATGCCTAATCAAATCTTTGGCAAAATGGGGTCAAGGAAATATGGTTCTAAGAGGGTGAATGCATGGAGATGCAAGGCAATAATGGCTGCTATGCATGCCACAAATCAGCCTTAACTTGCTGAAAAAAATTACTCTGGAAGGCTAGGGGCGTCATTGTTAAGCATTTGTTATGAAGGTGAGGTCATATTACTCTAGCAACAATTGGGTTTACTAAATGCAAGGTTAACACAACAACAATGGCCACAAGAGGGATCAAATCCCCTCATTACTCACTCCAAATGACACAGTTCATTATAAGGCATCCATAACATGCTACAAGTGTTTCCTACAACAGAAATCAACGTGTGAACAAATTGCAAGCATAAAAGGCCGCACCAGAAAAAAGATGCTATACCTCCATTAAGCATCAAGAGTATGACGTACAAATGCAGCCCAAGGGGAGAGATCCTCAATCCCCAGTTTTTCAACAACCATCAAGAAGGAGAGAAAGCTCCTCCTTATAGAGAGAATCTCTTCTCTGTTACAATAAAAAATTATTATTTGCCAACTAAATCCATGATATGTCAAAGAAGTAATATAAAAATGTAGTAGTTAGATCGCTCCTCAATTAAGGTTCACCATGTCAAGATATGTTGACACTAGCCTCTCCAAGAGAACTCACCCTCATCCACAAATAGGAATGAAAATACATCATATACCTCCAAGAGGGCACACTACCAAAAATAGCCATGATAACCAAGTCAAGATGCTACTAGTCCACATCAATGTCACAAACTTCGCCGAATTTGAACCTTGAGGTTTCAAATTTGAGGAACGCCGAAAAAAATTTCAAATTTCTTTGGGTTCGCCGAACCTAAAATCCGAACTTGAAGGTCAAACCTGATCGAATTCGAACCCCGAGTCGAACATGATCGAATTTGAACCTCAAGTTGAACCTAAAGCCGAATTTGATAAAAAAATTGAGGTTTGGACTTATGGATTATAACTACTTGATATTATTGACTTCGATATTTTAATTTTTTATGTTTTTTGAATATGTTCTCCATGATTTTGGAATATAGTTGTATTGTAATTTGTATGTTTAAATTCTGATTATGTTTTAATTTTGTGATTTTTTCAGAGATTACAAGTATTTGACATTATAGGCATTCTTTTAAATTTTGAAGATTATAAATTATGCCATAGCTTTTTGCATTTACAAACTACTATGGTGTATGTGTATATTTAACTAAGATCATTAATAATTAGATGCTACTATGATTAAGTTGTTCATGTATGTTTACTAGTAATAATTCTTACTCATATGCATTTATTGATTGATTTTGATTATATATATATAGTAGAACTTAATGTCGAACCTCATCGGAAAATTTGAATTCGAATCGAACTTAATCATTGCCGAACTCGGATTTGAACCCGAACCATGTGACATAGGTCTACATAAAATGTGCCCTCCAAGATGTTTGCATGCAAAATATAGTAAAATATCTTTGAATGCGCCACAAGTTTCACCAAGAAGAGTTCACTAAGTTTACCCTCCAAGATGCATGAATGAGAAAACAATATAATGATCCTCCTAGCAGAACGCTTCATAACAACCATCCCAAAATAGAAACCGGTACACAAGACGTATGCAACCAATCCATATGTTACTCCCATACACAAGTAATTTTTCTTGTTTAACTAGTGTGATTCCAACAACATAAAATTGTTAGTTGAACATTTATTCTTATACCTCTAAAAATACATTTTACAAAAACAATTTATTTCTCCAAGATAGCTCTCCTCGTGACTCCAAAACAAATAGAATTATGACTACAAATTCAACATTTGTGTATCACTCCAAATAAAATTGTTATAACTCCAAAAAAACAAAATTATTAAAATCTCTAAAACAAACCAAATTGGTTCACATCAAGAATATCCAAAACAATTGAAATAACTTAAAAGAATCCATCTGGATTAAAATATTGTATTGAATAAAATATGAGAGATGATAGAATAATTGACTTACAATGAGGGCCCCATATAAATATCAAAGCAGGTGCCTTTCATTAAAGCTCATGTCCATTAGTTAAGACATGTCCACTCATTAGGACGTGTCTCTTCATTAGTTATTAATTACTACTATTATTTATCGGTATTTGTATTTATGCAAATGTATGTTTATCACATTTCTTTCCCCTTTAAAAATGCTTTATCATCGAAGCATATTTATGGAAAGGCTTTACATTTTTGCTTTGGCTTGTAATGTCTTCGCATAATTCTTTATTCTTGGTGATGCCAGGTTGGACAATATGACTTATGAAGAGTTGAGCAAAATTGTCAAATTGTGAAAGGATCAAAACACCCAAATTCGATTTCCTACAAAGTTGTGTGGCAATGACTTATGTGAGTTGGGAGATGATAAAACTCCACACTCAATCTTTTCTTCAACACAGGAAGATCTTTACTTAACTTCTCATATTGATTTTGTTTGTGTTTAACTTGTTGAAAATTGGCAGCTCAAGGATGAATTTCTAAAAATAGAAAGTCCCAAGTATGACTTTCTGAAAATAGTAAATCACCTTTCATCAATTGGTAATCAAGAATTGTTGATGGAAAATCCCTTTTAATAATCAATCAATCCTAATAGTTCAACTTCGACTTAATCATCAATATTATTATTATTATTATTATTATTAAAAAGAAATCCAAGTCTCTCAATCATGAGACTCAATCAAGTCATATGTAACTCCCCTCAATTAATGCATATGTTACCCTCTCTCTCTCTTAATGGATTCGTTCATCTCTCCCTTTAATGCCCTTACACACCTCTTACACTCTTTTACACGTTTTAATGACTTGTCATAAAAAGATTCCTCTTACACCTCTTTAATGCATAAGTTACACTTCTCTCCTAAATGCATAAGTTACACTCCTCCCCTTTATGGCATAATTTGCAATCCTACTTTCGCATATATAACTCCTCCTCAAGGCATGTGTATTTCTCCTCCTTTATGTCAATAATTCATTGCCCCTCCTATATATATGGGTCTCATATCATCTCACCTCACTTATTTGTGCATTGTGAATTCAAACTTGAGAGAAAGTTGGAGAGACTTGAAGGAGATTGTGAGAGAGAGAGACTTGGAAAGTAAGAGAAGATCTTGGGGAGCCAAAGCGATTCAATGTTTGCATCAGCTACTGCTACCACAGATATTCCTCAGATTTGGGTGAACTATTAAATTCTAATAGAAGAAGAATCTACTTGGGTTTCCTCCTTGTGGGTTTTCCCCTGGTCATCAACCTAACTTCTCTGTGTCTCATTGAATTCTTGGTTTATATGGTTTATGTTTTATCTACAATTACTTAACTTATTTTGCAGCATAAAGAATCTTTGGATTTAAGTAATTGTAACAGCATAGAACATTAAAATTTCAACATGGTATCAGAGCTTTGGTGAAGACAAACTCAAGAAGACAAGCTCCATTTGCAACTGGAATATCTCTTTTTGTCCGCTCCATTTACGGCTCTCTTTCTGCTGAAATATCTCTTGTTATTCACTCCATTGACAGCTCTTTTTTTGTTGAGATACCTCTTGTTGTCTGCTCCATTTGCAACTCTTTTTTTTGCTGAAATATCTCTTGTTTTTCTTTTTACTTGTTGCTCATTTTCTGTTGAAATATCTCATCTTTTATTGTTGAATATTACAGCGGAAATTTTATTGCTGAATTTTATAGTTGAAATCTACTGCTGAAATTTTACTGCTAAAATTTTGTTGCTGAAGTTTTACTGCTATCGTTTTTCCAAGATTTCAAGGAACTTGTTAATGCATGCAAAAGTAAAGAGTAGTTTTATTTATGTTTATGCATGTGCAAGGAAGTGTTGTCTTGAAAAGAAGTATAATGCATAGAAGGTTATGAAAGAATAACTGATAAAAATTAAATGCTGAAGATAGGGAGATTTTGACTCTCACATTATATGAGACTGGTCATAATCTTATGGCTTTTGATAATTTTGATATTAAATTTTACTAACAATAGTGGTTGTAGGTAAGAATCATGACTTTTGCAAAAGATGGAGTGATAGTTTTCTAAATTAACCTCTTTTGTAGTGATCAAAGATGGATTATAACTAATATCATTGTAGACAATGAAGTCAATATGTCTAATTATTATTACATGCCTTCACTCTGGGATCAAGATTTGGAAATATGTATAAAATCAATGGAAGACCTATCTATGCATTGATTCATGATAAGTAATTATCAATATAAACTGTGTGACGAAAAGTTCACTCGTCTGCATTACCTCATGTGAGAAAGATGGTTTCCAAAATAACTAAGATTAGAGTGGATCATGATGGATTTTGCCAAGGGGTGATCAAGGAGATGCATTTCTTTTGCCAATGACATGTGACTTATGGACAGTGATAACCTGTAGAGGTCGAATCAAGAGGGAGCTAAGAAATTCCTTCAATCCCAAAGTATTTTCACGTCTTATGTTGTTTCTTTGTGTCATTGTTCTTGCTTAGATTTATCTTTATGGATCATTGGTTATTTTTCTTGCATGAGTATTTGAATGATTATTTCACTAACTTCTTGATGAGAATGCAATCAAGAAAAACAGATCCTGAAGATCATCGAGGTAAAGAATAGTGCGGGAAGAGTAAACTCCAAGAGGAAGCTGGTGCAAAGATAATGAAAGAGCCACTCTCACTTTTAGAAAAGAAAGAAATACATGTCTCATCACCAGGTATACTTTCATTATGTTTGTTTACTTTGCTACTATTGCTCTTGCTCTTGTTCTAGGATCAATAGGTACATTTGATGAATGTGAGAACCAAGTCCTTTGTATCAAGATTGAGGAAGGTGCTGAGCCATCACATGAATTGAGTGGACAAGAGGTCAAGACTTCTGCAAAGAAGTTGGAATCAAGAAAGAGACCACCATACTATATAACCCAGAACAAAATGGGCACTTAAGGATCTTTGATTGCCTTGTCTACTTTCATGTGCCAAAGGAAAAGAGTACCAAAATGGAAGCTTCAGGTAAGAAAGGCATGATTGTTGGTTATTGTGAAAATTCTGAAGCTTATAGAATATGTGTACCTGGACAAAGAAATATAGAGTTTAGCAAAGATATAACATTTGATGAAAATGCAACTTTTTGAAAAGCCAAAAACACTTCTCCTCCTACCAATGTTGAAAGACAGGATAATGCCTTGGATGCACAAGAAGATCCCAAGCCTAAGCTTGATCTTTTTGATGAACCCATGGATCTCATGGACTCCTTGGGTCCTTCTCCATGTGCTAGAAAAAGATGATTATGGTTTCATGACACTTTAAAGGATGTTGATAGACATGCTGCTCCCAGAGGAACCTTCAAAGAAAGCAAGAAACCATGTCAATTCCAGGGATATGTTGTAGCCATGAGCAACAATATTCAAGTTGAACTATGCACTTTTGAAGAAGTTATGAAGGCTCTAGTGTGGAAAGATAGAATGGCTGAAGAATATGAGTCCATCATTCATAATGATGTATGGGAAGTGGTTCCAAGACCCCAAGATAAATTTATTATGTCTTCTAAATGGTTGTATAAAATTAAACATGGTGTTGATGGTAGTATTGAAAAATATAAAGCTAGATTTGTGGCTAGATGATTCTCTCAGAAAGATGGAATAGACTATGATGAATATTTGCACCCGTTGTCTATTATACAACCATCTCACCTATTATGGCTCTAGCTACTAGCCAAGAATAGTCCCTTCATAGAATAAATGAGAAGATTGCTTTTTTGCATGGCTTCCTGAAGGAAGAAGTATTTGTTGAGCAACCACAAGGCTTTAAAGTACATGACCAAAAAACTTGTGTTCAAACTGAAGAAAGCCCTTTATGGATTGAAGCAAGCTCCAAGAGCTTGGTATGCCCGCATTGGTAGCTTCGGGATGCAACTTGGTTTTACTAGAAGTAATGTTGATCCAAATCCTTACTTCAAGACAGTCCAAGGTATGCCTTTTGATTTTGGATATGTTTAAGATTTATTTCTAACTACTGGTAAACCACTTATCCTCCAATGTAAGAGGGAGCTAGCTTCTAAATTTGAAATGAACGATATTCATTTGATGCTTTACTTTCTGGGTCTTGAAGTATGGCAAAGACCTAGTGAGATTTTCCTTTCTCAACAAAAACATGTGGTCAAGCTACTGGGATGATTTGGTATGACATAATGCGAGTCCATGAATTCTCCAATGGAAATGAATTTCAAGAAGCTATGTAGTGAGGTCTTGATTTGGCAAATCCTTCTAAGTATCGTCAATTGATTAGGGCACTGATGTTCTTAATGAACACTGTGAAAATTCTACCACTGCAGCTATTGATTTACTTTTCCTACTTATTTCATCATAAGTTATTCATGAAATTACTTCAACAAGCATTAAAATAAATATTGTTGCAGATATCACACCATAATACAGAAACAAACATATGCACAAGAATCAACACATTGACACAGTTATTTTGGACTAATGTCCACAGAAAAACCCAAGGTGGGAAAACTGGTGCAGCAAGGGAGGATTTTATTATTCAGCAATTTTCTAGTACAACAGAGTGCCAAACTGGCTTACCCACAGATAGACAAATTTTCCAACACTTCTTTTGAACCCAGCGTAGTCCCTACTGACCTCTGCGTCAGCCTGAAACCCTCTACGTCAGCCTAAAACCCTCTACGTCAACCTGAAACTCTCTGCGTTAGCCTATTGAGGCTCTGCGCAGCCTCTCTGGCCTTTTGCATCACTCCTACAACCTCTGCATGGCTGACGCAGGCCTTGTCGGCTCTGCGTAGTCTCTGTTGCCACTACATGACTTCCTCTCGCCCTGCGTCTGCCTCTTCTACCTCTGCGTTGATCTCCCGTCTCTCTGTTCTGTACTTGCTACCTCCTGACTGCTCTCCAGACCACTGGTTCAATTTCTCATCTGACCCCACTCCAAAAATTGAACTGACTAGTCTCCCTCAATACATTCTCCAAGTGACCCTCAAGCCTCTTCTTATACTTTTCTCGTTGACAAATCAACAACCAAGATTAAGTCCCTAATCAACGACTAAGATTAGATCTGGCTTGATCCATGTCTTTTGGACCATTCTAACACAGTTTCATATTAATACACATTAATATTTTATTTTCCCTAAGTTTAAACTTAGGGACTCCATTAAAAATATTAATTATTTTAATATCACCTGAACTGTTTAGAATTTTCCCTAACCCTTTCTGGGAATTGGAGATCTCATGTGCCCCAACCTCTCCACCAAATTTCATAGCCAGAGCACATCCGATGTTACTCCAAACCAACACTCCCTCTTAGCGAGGATTGTGCTCTAGTAATACTCCTTACTGAGTATCATCTTGACCATCCAGCATCGGTCCCTGTGTTGATGTTAAGCCTCCCTGCCCAACATCCTCTACACTGTTGCATCCTGTATTGTTGCCCATGACTCTACTACTGTCATTGTTGCATCTGTACGACAGCTCCCTCTGCATCCGTGTTGTTATTGGTCCTTTCTCCCAACACTGCATCTGCACTGCAACTCCCTCTGCATCTGTGCTATTGTTGGTCCTTTCTCCCAACACTGCATCTGCACTGCAACTCCCTCTTCATTCATGCTGCTAACGCACTACTTCTGAAAGGGGTTCTTTACCATCCCCATCTTTTCCCTAAAGTAGTCAACTTTTGACTTTCCAAGGGCCTTGGTGAGGATATCTGCCACTTGTTCTCCTGTAGGAGTGTAGCTCAACTGTACAGCTCCTTGTTGGACACAATCTCTGACGAAGTGACACCAAATATCAATATGCTTCGACCTATCATGGAATACTGGATTCTCAGAGAGTTTTTGATGCAACTCTGATTATCACACATGATCCTAGTCGACTTCATATTTCTTCTGAATAGGTTCACCAGCGATTTTCTAAGCCATATGGCCTCACACGAAGTTGTGCTTGTTTCCATATATTCTACCTCAAATGAGCTCAAAGCCAAGGACTTTTGTTTCCTACTGCACTAGGAGGTCATTCCTGATCCAATCTTGAAACAGTACCCAAATGTACTTTTCTGATCCACTGAACTTCCTGCCCAATCTGCATCAGTAAATCCACTCAACCTGATATCCTTCCCCTTGGTGTATAAGAGCCATAATCAATTGTTCCCTGTAAATACCTAAGAACATGTTTGGCTGCTACCTAGTGTGCCCTCTTTGGTTCCACCATAGGGTGTTGACAGCGTAGCAAATATCTGGCCCGATATTGACCAGATACATCAGGGACCCTATGAGCTGTCGGTATAGGGTGGGATCGACATCCTTGTCTTCTGATGCATCAATCTTCTTCCAATTGATGATCATTGGCGTAGCCATAGGTCTACAGTCTCCCATCCCGAACCTTTTCAGGATCTCTGTAGCATACCTCCCTTGCCCAAGGAAGATTTCTCCTTTCTACTGCCAAACTTCCAACCCTAGGAAGTAGTGCATTCATCCCAGATCTTTCATATCGAACTCTGTGGCTAGATTCTTCTTGCAATCCTCAATGAATCTGGATGATCCTGTCAGAAAGAGATCATCCACATATAATACTAAGATAAGTGGCTCGTTCTCTATGACCAGATAGTAGAGATTCAGATCTGTGTCACTCTTGACAAACCCATTTTCTGCAAGTAGCCATCTATTCGACCATACCACGCTCTCGGTGGCTGCGTTAGCCCATACAAGGTTTTCTTCAGTCTGCATACATGATACTTCTTCTCATGAGTTTCAAAGCCCTCTAGTTGTTCAATGTATACCTCTTCTATTACCCTGTTTAGAAATGTCGTCTTGACATCCATCTGATGGATCTCCCATCCCATCTGACGAAGTTCTCTGCTAGTTCTTCCTCTGCCAGCAGGTGCTTCTGTTTGCTCCTCCTCCTCCTCATCCTGAGAATCTTTTTGACCTGAGGAAGAATTCTTCACTTCCGTTGGTTGAAGAGGCATGACCAACAGATCCTCTTTCTGCTGCTCCTCGGAAGGCATTTCGCGAGATCTTCTAAAAGATTTGTCCTCCATGAACTTTACATCTCACCATACTACTACCTTCCTGCTCCCTGGAAGATAGATTCTACATGCCTTAGCGTTCTCGCTATATCCCACCAGATACCCCTTTTCTGCAGTTTGATTTAGCTTCTTCCTCTTTTCTTCGGGTATGTGGCAATAGGCTAAACTCCCAAATATCCTAAAATGACTGACTTCAGGTGTCTTCCCAGTGAAGAGTTTCTCTGGAGTAATCTTGCCCAATGCTCGATGAGGAGTCCTGTTCTGAACATAGACAGTTGTGTTGCATGCTTCCGCCCACCGAATTTTTGGCATATCCTAATCATATAGCATGGCCCTAGTTGCTTCCACAATTGTCTTGTTTTTCCTTTCTGCCACCCCATCTGCTCCAGATTGTAGGAAGTTGTCCACTCTCTTCTAACCCTCCTTAGCACAATAATCAGTGAAGTCCTTATCGACATACTCTCCACCATTATCTGAGCGCAAGACTTTTATTTTCTTACCAATCAGATTCTCCACTAGAGCCTTGAACTCCTTGAATCGACAGAAAACCTCATCCTTGGCTTTCAGAAAATAAAACCAAGTCTTCCTCGAGTGGTCATCAATGAAGGTAAGGAAATACTTGGCACCGCTGAGAGCTTTCACGGACATAGATCCGCAAATATCTGAGTGTATCAATCCTAGTACACTCTTGGCCCTATGTTTGCTCCTAGGAAATGTTGCCTTGGCATACTTTCCTAGAGCGCATCCCCTGCATACATCATCTCGTTCCTTACTCAAATTCGGAACTCCTGTTACAGTGCTCCTGAGAATTCTCAGAGCTCCATGGTGCAAGTGACCCATCCTTCTGTGCCATAGTTCGTTCAAGTCCTTGTCCCCATCACTGCCTATTAGTGTCATTGGAGATTCTAGTTGTAATCTATACAACCGATTAGTTTTGGTCCCAATCTGCACTTTCTTTTCCCAGCTCGAGTGTTTGACGTATACCTTTTCCTTGATGAAGTAGACGTCATATCCCTTGCCTTGTAGTTGTGACACGGAAAGTAAGTTCATCCCCAATCCCGGTACATGCAGCACATTTGTGGCACGGAACCGCTCTCCCAATTCTGTCTGAAAAACTATCGTACCCTTTCATAATGGAGTACACTTTGCCTTGTTCCCCATGGTGATTTGAAAGTTCATCTTCTCTTCTCGATATTCTGAGAAACACTCCCTGATTCCCATCATATGCCACGAGGCTCCACTGTCTATATACCATACTTCTGATGATGCAGCACTAATCATGCACGCCACTTCTTCTTCCAACATGGAAGCCAACATCGAGAAATCGAAATCTCTCTCTCTTGTGCAATATTCTAAAAATCTGTGAGTCCCCTGAGGTGTACGCCTCTGGATCGTGGTCTTGACCCATAACTGATTTTCTCTTTCTATCTTTGATTACTTGCTCTAATACCATGTGAAAATTCTATCACTGCAGTGACTAATTTACTTTTCCTACTTATTTCATCATAAGTTATTCATGAAATTACTGCAACAAACATCAAAATAAATATTGCTACAGATATCACACTGTAATACAGAAACAAACATATGCACAAGAATCAACACATTGACACAGTTATTTTGGACTAATGTCCCCGAAAAAACCCAATGTGGGAAAACAGGTGCAGCAAGGGAGGCTTTTATTATTCAACAATTTTCTAGTACAACAGGGTGCCAAACTAGACTACCCACAGATAGACAAATTTTCCAACACTTCTTCTGGACCCAGCGTAGGCCCTACTAACCTCTGCATCAGCCTGAAACCCTGTGTGTCAACCTGAAACCCTCTACGTCAGTCTGAAACTCTCTGCGTCAGCCTACTGAGGCTCTACGCAGCCTCTCTAGCCTTCTGCGTCACTCTTGCAGCCTCTACGTGGATGACGCGGGCCTTGCTAGCTGTTCGGAGTCTCTGCTGCCTCTACGTGGCTTCCTCTGGCCCTGCATCTGCCTCTTCTGCCTTTGCACTACTCTCCCATCTCTCTATTCCGTACTTGTTGCCTCCTGACTGCTCTCTAGACCACTGGTTCAATTTCTCAGCTAACCTCGCTCCAGAAATTGGACTGACTGGTCTTCCTCAGTATATTCTCCAAGTGACCCTCAAGCCTACTCTTATACTTTTCCCGTTGACAAATCAATGGCCGAGATTAAGCCCCTAATCAACGGCTAAGATTAGATCTGGCTTGATCCATGTCTTTTGGACTATTTTAACACAGTTTCATATTAATACACATTAATATTTTATTTTCCCTAAGTTTAGACTTAAGGACTCCATTAAAAATATTAATTATTTTAATATCTTCTGAAGTTTTTAGAATCTGTCCAAACCCTTTCTAGGCATTGGAGATCTCATGTGCCCCAATCTCTCCACCAAATGTTGTGGCTAGAGCACATCCGATGCTACCCCAAATCAACAAACACTAACTGGAAATGTGTTATGCAGTCAATACTTTGAGCCAATATATGATTAAGCAATCATATACCAATGTTTTAAAACTCCGACTCCGACTCCGAATCGGTATTGACTCAGCCGGTATTGGAACAAGATGATGGACAACTTTGCCCAGATCTTTCAGCAGATGCCCATCGACGACGCATCTTCATCCAACAATCACTTGGGAGGCACCAACCCCTTCAAGGTACAAGTGAACTTTGATATCCTTATATTCAAAGGTCAAATAGATGCAGATGTTGTAGATAAATGGTTGAATCTGCTGGAGGCTTATTTTTCAATCCATAGTTTCTCAGATAGTGAGAAGATTACTTTTTGTTAAAATTGGAACAAGGGCCAAACTCCATGTGGGTCACCTTATTCATGGCTGATAATATTTTTCCTAGATTCCTCTCGTCGAGAGGTGTAGGATTTATCTAAAGATCATCCGATTCCGATAAGTATTTATGGAGATGTAAGTTTATTTTGATTATGGAATAATTATCAAGCTGACCAGCAACTCATGTAGGACCACAAGCCCAACAGACGCATCTATTCATCATCAACATTTGTATATAAATACAGGAGGTCTTTTCCTCATTTGGACACACACATCTCATCACATCTCTCTCTCTCTCTCTCTCTCCTGCACAAAAAAGAGGCTCTTCTCCTACTGTGCAGAAAGAGACTCTTCTCTCACACGTGTGGAAGGAAGGACGCAGAATTTAGTGTTGCAACTGCAGATCGGAAGTTTGACTAGCATTGACCATCAGACTCTCTCTCAGAACTGCATTGTAGGTGGAACTAACTCTCTTCAGATGGCCGCATTTTTTGGTGAAGGAATCAAGCCTATCTGACAGTCAGTTTGCAAGATATTGTTTAGGGTTGATCTAGGGTTTGCTGCTGCTGATATTAATCAGATTTACTGTACTATTTCTCTCTGCTGAATTATTGAAGATAAAAGAAGATTTGATCAAAGGGGTTCCCCACACATTGTGGGGTTTGTCCCTGGCTAGCCGCCAAATCTTGTGTCTCTTGTCTTGGCTTGTTTTTCGTCGATCGTTTAATGTTCTATCAGCACTTTACTTTATGTACATGTGACTGCTAATCTGTGGAATATAAAAGAAAAAGAAGTAAATTGTTATAAGCATAGAACATACCATAACCTAACATGGTATCGAAGCTGAGGTGAAAACAAAGCCCGAGCAAGAGCAAGAGCAATCACCGAAGAGAAGATTGGCAAGGCTATCCTAAAAGAACTATGGGGTCCTCAACACTCTTCCCTATCGAAGACAAGCTCCGTGAGAAGTCTGACTATCACGGATGGAAGATGTCTCTTGATCTAACCTTAGAAGATCAAGGAGTGTTGGGCCATGTGAGAGGCAATATTATTGAGCCTCCATCAAATGCACCCGCTGCTGCCAAGAACAAATGGAAAACCGGTGAAGTCAAAACAAAGAAGATCATCCGAGACTCTATCGACAAGCGCTTGGTGGCCTACATCTCCGACCTGAACACCTCCAAGGAAATCTATGATAGACTGGTGAGTTATTTAAAGTTAATGGTGCAAATCAAATCTTGTTTCTTAGAAATAAGCTGAACGAAATTAAGAAGGGCAAGGATGAGAGTATGCAAGCATACTTCTTAAGAATCACCGAGATCAAGAACGATCTCCTATCTATTGGGGAGATTATTATTGATAGGGAAATGGCACTCACGACTCTTGGAGGATTACCATCCGAATGGTATGTGTTTAGGACTACTCTTCTCAACAATAACATAATTCCTGGATTCGAGGAACTAATGGCAAGATGCATTCAAGAAGAAACAAGGATAGAAGAGCAAGAAATGCCCATGCCTAAAGGTCCTCCTGCTGCTGTTTCTTCTCATGCTAAGAAAAGAAATAATTCCCGGACTAAATCAAAAAGAAAGGTTGGACCTAGGGGTAGAAGAAAAGGACGACGTTACATTTGCGATAAAGCAAGTCACTATGCAAGGGAATGCCCTGATAGAAGAAACTCTCACCAGGACGACGATCAAAATCCCTCTCATGGCAATCAAAGGAATGGGAAATCTAATAGCAGAGGTAAAAGGAGTGTTGGAAATCAAGGAAGAGGACAATCATTCAAGAAGGCTAGAAATTCCAGGTATGAATCTAACACTGTTGACAATAAACAAGATGAATATTATCTACCAGCTGCTCTATCTACCTCTGCTCGTCCGGACTCGCTGGGAAATTGGCTTATTGATAGTGGTGCCTCAAGGCACTTCACTGGTTACAAAGAAGTTCTCCATAATCTGATAGAGAAAGAAACTAATCTGGAAATTGTCCTTGGAGATAATATGAAATATCCCATGAAAGGTGTAGGCAATGTCCCTCTTAAATTGAATCAAGGTAATACGATCCACTTACAAGATGTATTATATGTACCTGACCTCAAAAAGAACCTAGTGTCCATCACGACAATGGAAGACAAAGGCTACAAGGTGACCTTCAGCGATGGCAAGGTACGTGTATGGAAAAACAATGTTAAAAATACCTTTACTCTTGGGTTTCGGGTTGATTCATTACATCAGGCCGGTGGAAGTCCGCTAGGTGTCATGTCTTGTGTCCGAACTTTGGCATCGAAGGTTTGCCCACCTTCTTTATAAAGCTCTACCTGATGTAAAACAAATGGTGACAGGGATGCTCGAATTCCAAGTAGAGAAAGGTGTATGTCCGGGATGTGCCGAAGGAAAGCTCAAAAGGGGACCATTCCCCTCAAGCCAAAGCAAGACCTCCGATATATTAGAGTTGGTTCACTCAGACATATCTGAGGCTGGTACTAAGAGGGAGACTACTACACCATATACTCCTAAACAGAATGGTGTGGCGGAAAGGAAGAACCGTACGATTGTGGAAGTTGTTCGTGCCATGCTCAATGATCAAAGACTTCCAAAGTTTCTATGGGATGAAGCTGCAAACACCGTCGTGTATGTACAAAACCGATACGCTCATCAAGCATTGGGTTCCAAGACTCCTGAAGAAATGTTCACCGGTAAGAAACCTGACGTATCTCAATTTAGAATTTTTGGAAGTCCTATATATTTTCATGTGCCAAAAGAGAAAAGGAATAAATCGGGTGCATCTGGAAGGAAAGGAATCTTCGTGGGCTATGGTGAAAATACTAAGGGCTATAGAATCTATGTAGCCGGTCAAAGGGAAGTCATGATTAGTCATGATGTCACCTTTGACGAAGATATGGCTCTCAGCAAGGTGAACAATCTTCCTACTTTAAGGAGCTCTCAAGAAGCTGACACCAGGGAACCAAAAGAAAAAGATGATGTAATAATGCCTTATGTGGATGAACCCATGGTTCCTATTGATCCACCTAAGCCTTCCTCTTCTAGGAAGAGGCCCTCTTGGCTTAGGGGGCTACTCGATGATGCTGAAGGACACACCGCACCCTGAGGAACCTTCTGTGAAAGTAACAAATCTAACAGGTATCAGGGATACCTAACCATCATGAGCACGATCATACAAAATGAGCCTTCATCATTCTCAGATGCCATCAAGCATCAAGTATGGAAGGATGCTATGACCGAAGAATATGAGTCTATTATGAAGAATGATGTCTGGGAAGTAGTTCCCAGACCCCAGGACAAGACAATCGTCACTTCTAAATGGCTTTACAAGATAAAGCATGCAGCAGATGGAAGTAAGGAAAAGTATAAGGCTCGTTTTGTCACTTGTGGCTTCTCCCAGAAGGAAGGTATAGACTATGACGAGATATTTGCACCTGTTGCCAGATATACCACCATCCACTCGATCATAGCCCTTGCGGCTTCACAAGGATGGAACCTACATCAGATGGA